>JAXGGA010002526.1:0-119989 GCA_038373865.1 Uloborus plumipes
TCCAGGATCATAAAAAAATGCTGACCTTTTCAAATTCCTTGTCTATTTCTCTGTAAGACACTACTTGTTACCCTTCTCAAATCCAAATCAGAATTACTGACCTTTTACATTGGTAATAAAATACAAAGTCATCCACGATATATAGAAATTTGGAAATTTGTACCAACAATTTTTTTTTCACATTTACACAATTTAGCCGTCTGGTGTTGTTGTAGATTTTGTTCAAAATACGCTTCTAAACAAATATTTTTTGTTATAAATGCAGAAAAACCTAAATACCGATGAATATTAATTGACAGTAATTAAAACACTTAAACTTCTTAGGATTCTCAAGAACTAATACTAAAATTAAAGACTTGGTAAAAAAGATACAGACTCATAAACCACATTTAGTGCAGACTGTTTAATTTTTAGAATATAATGTTTGATGTTATTTGTTTCTTTTTTAAGCATAAGCCAACCGACAAAACTTATAAAAGGGTTTATTAACGATAACTCTTAAGTTCGGACTTGTTTTATCTGTGTTATCATTTAGATTTCAATTGCTCAGATCTTAGAGAAAAAATGTTTCATTTGAGTAAGAATTACGTAGTCAGCCAACCTAAAATCCACTTTTAACTTTTTAAAAAATTTCAGTTTGTTGGAAAAATACAATGTGGCAAGCTGAGCTTTTTCTCTCCAGATAATGGCACTTTCTCTAAAAAGGTTGGCCACCCCTGTTATAAAACGCGGGATATATGAAACAGTAATAATAATGATAATGAGAATTTTGAATGAAGGCTTAACTGAATCAAACATGAAACTCATTAGCGATCCTCGTACGTAATATTTTTAACTGGAACAAAAAATGAGAAATCCTTTGCATGGATATGACCTTTATTATGGTACAGCTTTGCCCGGCGGTTTCATCCATGTTTATAAGATAACAATCTATAAAAAAACTATTTTAATTACATCACGCTATGATACGTATATAATAAATATATAGTAAAATATTACACGGGGAAACGCAAAAATAAATGAACCTTTGGAAAACAATTAGTAAGACGCCCAGTCTTACAAAATGTTCAAGTTTTGTTAATACACTAGGTGGCCAAAAGTATCCGGACACTTTCGAAAATTCACATTTTTACATATAGCTCGAAAAATAAGTGATCAATTGTTCTTTAACTTTAGGCATACAAAATATAGGCTTCACCGAACATTTCCAAGCTGAAATTAAATTACCCTTGCATTTGGGGGACGACAAGAAGGGGGGTTGAAAGTAAAACCGCTTTTTGACCATAACTCTTCGAAAATAGCTCGGAATAAGCTATAAATTTCAGTAATTAATTAGCATACTATGTATAATTACAGTACAAATTTTTATGAACGTACCACTCTTACTTCCGAAGATATGAAACATTTTTTTAAAAAACGGCAATTTTATTTGAAGGGTTTTTGCTTATAACACGCAGAGTTTTTGATCAAACCTTATCAACACTTCAAGAAAGATGTCAAAATACAAGAGAAAAAACATACTAAAACGGTAAATAAAAATATTAAAAATCCGATGAGATAAGAACGTTAAAAGGAAATAATTTTTTACGGCGCATGCGCGAACGACAGACATTTATAACTACAAAAAATATTGTAGCCTGGTTTATACTGCATCTTATAAAAAAAGTTTCAGTTGAATATCGTAAAAATTGAAAAAGATATTAGCGATCTAGTGAGCTGTAATTCATTCATTCGCAGACAATACATAAATGGCAAGGAGTTCTCCACAAATAGTGTGGTAACAATTGAGCATTTTCTTCAATGTTAAATTGTATACAGTTTGAAAATTTATATTCGGCATAGAAGTCACATTTCGCCTATTCGGCCAAAAATACCTTATACGTAGGTGGTCAAAAGTATCCGGACACCCCCTGAAACGTTGGTTTTGAACGATGACGCAATAACCTTTAATTTAAAAATAGCTCTTTGTGGACAGTCCCTCACTTTTTATGTATTGTCTGCGAATAAATGAATTACAGCTCACTAGATCGCTGATATCTTTTTCAATTTTCATGATATTCAACTGAAACTTTTTTTATAAGATGAAGTATAAATCAGAGTACAATATTTTGGTAGTTATAAATTTCTGTCGTTCGCGCATGCGCCGTGAAAAATTATTTCCTTTTAACGTTCATATCTCATCGGATTTTTAATATTTTTATTTACCGTTTTAGTATGTTCTTTCTCTTGTATTTTGTCATTTTTCCTGAAGTTTTGATAAGGTTTGATAAAAAACTCTGCGTGTTATGAGCAAAAACCCTTCAAATAAAATTGCCATTTTTTAAAAAATGTTTCATATCTTCGGAAGTAAGAGTGGTACGTACATAAAAATTTGTACAGTAATTATACATAGTATGCTAATTAATTACTGAAATTTATAGCTTATTCTGAGCTATTTTAGAAGAGTTATGGTCAAAAAGCGGTTTTACTTTCAACCCCCCTTCTTGTCGTCCCCCAAATTCAAGAGTAATTTAATTTCAACTTGGAAATGTTCGGTGAAGCCTATATTTTGTATATCTAAAGTTAAAGAACAATTGATCATTTATTTCTCGAGCTATATGTAAAAATGTGAATTTTTGAAAGTGTCCGGATACTTTTGGCCACCTAGTGTATTTTGTTCAGAGGTAGCCCGTGCAACACCGGGTCACGCAGCTAGTTTACTTAAGAAAATTAGATGAAGTTTCGTAATGGAAACATTACCTTATTTCTGAGGTATATTTACACTAAAAAGAATAAAAAAAAAAAATATTTTTGAAAAAAAAAAAAAAATTGAACCGACTTCAGGACTTCACTCGGCAAGTGCTATAAAAAGTAAAAAAAATTTTATTCTTTGAACATCCATTGATACTACATTTAAACATAAGTTTTGAAGTCGGCGGAAAAACTATAGATAAAATGATATTCAACTACATTTTGCCAACATTTTTCAGAGAAACCATTGAAATTTAAATTTAAAAGTTGAATATTTGTACCATTACATATAAAGGTGTCTGTGTTGTTAATGTAGTGTATGAGAATGCGATTAAAGAACCTGGATTCATTGAAATTTATATTTATAGTTGAGTTATAGTTTCGTATGATTCTATATAGTGTTTTTGCGCAGACTTCAAAACTTATGTTTAAATGTAGTATGGGTGTTCAAAGAATAAAATTATTTTTTACTTTTTAGAGCACTTGCCGAGTGAAGTTCTGAAGTCGGTTCAATTTTTTTTTTTCAAAAATATTTTTTAACGAAATACTTTCAAATTTCTACTGCTGGTACACAATATGGTCCCACATACGTCAAATGGGACCATATTGTGGAATGGAATCAAATTTTGGACATTACAAAATACATTTTTCTCATTGTTGCAAAAGTTTAGACAATAGTCAGATTTTATGTAAATATCCCTTGAAATGTGATTGGCGGAGGAAAGGAGGGACTTTATTATTCGAATATAAAGTGCAGAGATTGCTGAATAAATAATCAAAATCTCAAACGCTCTGGAGTTCTCGTGTACAGAAGACGAGAAAGTTTGGAAGCCGAAATTTGACAATAAACCTACTTTATTAATTTTTTGTCTTTTAAGGCAGTAGTATGGTAACTTGGGTTCAGAAAATCGAAAAAATTTTTTTTGCTTAATTTGAAAGTACAATGTCTTGAGAATTTTCTGTGAAAATTTCAGACAGCAATTCGAAATATTTCGGGAGTTTTAACAAGTTTCCCAGAGCGCCTCGGAGTTTGTTGTTGAACTTTAAACGCGTTTTTCTCAAAACATTGTTTTTCTGGTCGGCCCGGGTCCTAACTTTTTTTCTACTGAAACGATTGCTTTCAAATTTTAACAGGCTGTTCTACACACTTATAGTTCTCGTCGGTACTAAAGAGAATTTTTTTTACCCCTAACTTTTTATTTTACAACCCTTTCTTTGCTAAAATAAAAGGACTTTTTTTTTAAAGTCCGCCATTTTGTTATTTACCCTTGAAATTTAACTTCAGTAGTTCCGACCAGAATGACATGTCTATAGATTAAGAATAATCAAGAATATTTGATTTCAGATAACATCAAGAGCCAAAATCACCCGGGCCACCCACGTGCATTTTTTTTTTTTTTTGAGGTTCCAACTTCGAGTGACAATAATAATAGTAATAAACTATTAAATTTTTTCATATATTTTTTTTCAATATGTAAATAAAAGCACTCTTAATATTCAAAATAATTCATTTTTATTTTCTTATAAAAAAACCACCCACCAAAGAAGTCATGAAAATAGGCATAAGTTACCAGACTATTACCTTAAATCGGCTGTAGTATGGTAGTACATTGTTTTTTACTTTGTGGAGAGCAAATTTAGACATGCGTATCGATCAAAAAGGCCAAGAAAAATTTTATTTCTTTAGGATGAAGGAATTGAAAAAACGGCTCGAACTGACAATTCGCCCCTTAATAGTACAAAACTTCAACTTGGGTCAAAAACAGCACGTGGCAGCATAAGTAGATGAACAGCTGAATCGGAATGCATAAAAAAAACAAAGAATTGTGCCTGAGCCTTTTCGGACAGAGTGTCCCAAATAAGCCAGCCTTTAATGTGAAAAGTAGCATATGTATCATCGTGACTAATAAAAAATGAATGGTACTTTCTTTGATAAAAACTATTAAAATTGGGATGGCCTAGGTGGATTATAATTTTTTCGCTGCACTAGAGAAATATCCAGTGATCATATGCTGTGCTGCTTTAAGTTCTGCTATTTAAGTTCATCTTTCTGGGCAATTAAACGCCCCCCCCGAAACCCCCCCCCCCCCCCCCGTGATTTTGCATAAAAAAACTCGATATGAAAATTCTGCTTGCGTTAAAACTTTTGTATGAGGGGGGGGGGGGAAGAAAATTGAGGATGATTTATGATTGCCATGACATCGTTGTCATGGTAAAAAAAATCAAGTGAACATCGAAAACGACCCTCATTAAAATTAATATCTGAAAGCTGGGGGGGGGGAGGGGCAGGACACTTTACAAATACAAATACAAATACAAAAGATGACGACCAGCTACAGGCTCTAGGCCCAACTAGGCTGGTCCTAGTCGAATATTACAATCCCCAATAAATATCCAAGGCCCTCTTAAAGCTATCAACTCCCTTACTCATAACAACCTCCTCCGGTAAGCTGTTCCAGGTACTCACAACCCTACTGAAATAGTAATTTTTCCTCACCTCTAGGTTTGCCTGAGACTTAAATAGCTTAAAACAGTGTCCCCTTGTCCTGCTTTCTAAACAAAAATTTAGCCCATCAACATCATTCATTTTGATAAATTTAAACAACTGGATCATGTCCCCTCTGACTCTCCTTTGCTCAAGACTGTACATCTTAAGCATTCTAAGCCTGGAACCATAATCTAAATCTGTAAGCCCATTTACTATCCTTGAAGCCCGCCTTTGAACCCTTTCCAGTAAATTAATATCTTTCTTAAGATGTGGAGACCAAAACTGAATAGCATACTCCAAATGAGGTCTCACCAAACTTCTATACAGGGGCAGAAGAACCTTTTTAGATTTGTTTGAAATAGATTTATTGATAAACCCCAGCATCCTGTTGGCTTTGTTACTTGCTACACTGCACTGCTGACTAAATTTGAAGTCCTGATTAATTAAAACTCCCAGATCGACAACACTTTCTGCCCGACTTACAGCTGAGCCCTGTAGATAATAGCTTGTACCTTTGTTTCCATGACCTAAATGTAGAACTTGACATTTCCCAACATTAACTGCCATACCCCACTTAGTAATGTGATCCAAATCCTCTTGCAGCTGATTTACTTGTCCCTCATTATCTACAATCCCCATAAGTTTGACGTCATCAGCAAAACAATTCATGTTTCCCGAAATATTCTCGTGAATATCATTCATAAAAATGATAAACAAAAGGGGCCCTAAAACTGATCCCTGAGGAACCCCACTCAGAACCTCACTCCAATTAGAAAAATTTCCCCTTACAACTACTCTTTGTTTCCTTCCAGTCAACCAATTTCCAACCCAAGTTAAAAATTTACCTCCCACTCCTATATCAGCTAACTTGCTGAGAAGAGCAACATGTGGCACCTTATCGAAAGCCTTTTGAAAATCAATGTAGACAACATCCACACCCTTTTTGTTATCCAAAGCCTTAGTAACCTTATCATAGAATTGTAACAAATTAGTAGCACAGGATTTGCCTTTCCTGAAACCATACTGCATACTAGTCAACAAACTATTAGTCTCTAAAAAGTTTGACTTTGATCAAAGTTTCAAAAATTTTACAAAACCCACTAACGGACCCCTAAATGACGGGCCTGGACTACTTGATGTCCCGTTTACAAGAATGCCTCTTTCCATCCTAACGGGATTACCTATGTTCTTCTAAGCAGCATGTGGGGTGTCTGGCACCTGAGACTGGTTGCGTCTTTTAATGCGCATCACATTTTTGCTGGCAAAAATTGATTTTTTTAATCATTTTGGGGCAGTAAGAAACTTAAAAAGTAGTCATGTTAAGTTTCTCATGTAGTTAGGTTAAGTATGCCATGTAGCATATCAATGGAAAGCTCTATTTATTGCCTTTCCATTGGGCATTTGAATTTTTATTGTATTATAATTAGAAAATAAGTTGCGTGTAAAAACTTTTTTTTTTCGCTTTGTATAACAGTTGTACAACAGTTGTCGTTTTGTACAACAGTATTTTGTTCAATTTTTGAAGTAGAAATCTAAAACTTGGCAGGATTACTTATCTTGTCATATACGTCCTTCACACCACTTTTTGTTAAAATCGGAAGTGGTAGGGGTTAAAAACTTTTTTTTGAAATCACTAGTTTTTCCAGTACAAGTGTATGCGCAGTAAAAAAAAAAAAAAAAATCTCGGGAGTCAGGCACCAGGTATCCTGCTTAGAAGAGCATAGGGAAGATATATTAAAGAGTCAGACGTCTTAAAATTGTTGTGTTTTCGACATTGCTAGCTCTTGGATTAATAGAAGAGAATTTATTCTAAGTGCTATTATCTGCTAGTTATGGAGGAAAAACTCAATACCACTTGACTGCAGGAAAGTTTTTCTGTGTTTGTCTAAAACTTTTTTTTAAGGAGTTGCATATGTGAACATGATTCGTTTTATGGAAATAAAACAAGTCTTTTTCAAATGTTAAAGCTTTTATTTTTAATATTTTGAATACTTTTGAATGAAAACACATGAAGTAGAAAGTAATACAAAAATTTAGCAGTTAAGCATTGAAAAAGCGTTGTTTCATGGGTGAATATTTATACGATTGGCAACCCTATGATTCAAAGCATTTGTTTGTGTTGAACATGCTTTCAGACTAATATTTGGAGGTCAAGTTGGTGTTTTAATTAATATTAAATTCAGCAATGTCTTTAATTAGACAAAGCATCAAAGCTATTGTTAGTAAAAGTTCTTGGTCAGTGATCAGACCAAGGTTTTTAAATTCTAGTCAACAAAGGCTATGCAGGTAACATTTTGTATCTTGTTACTTTCACATCCATCATGAAAAATGAATGCCGGTATATGTTAGTTTTAACAGTGAACAAAATAATATGAATCAAGAGCAAGCAATATTCGATGTTTTTTTTGTGTATTGAGGGTATTTCTCAAGCAATGGTTAAAAATTTACTAAACCATGTTACGTAATCACAATATGAAAATATATTTACACTTTTTTCGTTGCTTCTTAAGTTATTATTGCGTTCCAGAAAAATGCCTTTGCTTGTACTGTGTTGTTTCATTGTAATGCAAGCAAGCATAGTTAAATATTTTTTAACTCTGCATTCATTAAAGATTTAATTTTTTGTTTTACAATATGCATTTTTAACTCTTAAATTAGGAAGCTGTCGCTTGCTTAAGATTATATTTTCGTTGAGAGCGTTGTCTAAGGCCATAGATTCAATGGATATTGTATTGAAAAGCAATAAAATCACACCTATGTAAAGTCGTCCATCAACCCTTTTCTATTCATACTACTTGAATTTTTAAAGAATTCTCCTAGAATAGAAATGAATTAAAATATTATGTTACATTAGTCTACTCTTAAAACTAGAAATACTTAATAAAACTTTTTTGTTCATTATAGCATTGTTTAAAACTTCCCCTTTTCTTCCTTGAAGCTTAAACCAGATCTTCTGTTTTTTTCTTTTCATAATGTGGGCAGGTCTGGACCTCTTTTAGGGATTGCATTTTGCTGCAATGATTAGTGGTTGCTGTAGAGAGGTGTCAGTTTTTTAAACTGCCCTGATTGTTTTGAGAAGCTTGAACTCTGTTGGTGTCTATTTTCGAAAGTCAAGTCTAGCATTTTGCAAGTGTCATTCCTTATTCCATTCAGCTCCAAAAATTTCCTGCCCTACTTTTTCAAATAAATTCGAAACTTTTTCAGCTTTCCAACGTTTTGCATTTCATTACAAAAAAATATTATCCAGCATTTTACAAGTACATTTTTAATTTATGCATAAAATTTTTTAACAATTCCTGGTGCTGTTTTAAGTTTTATAGGTAGTTTAATGTTGGTGTACTTTGCAGACCGCCTTTGGATTTTTTTATCTGCCGTGGGGATGGCTGCAAAAAATTCAGCTGCTGGGACTTCTCATCAAATAGGAGGAGGGGGGGGGGTCAGGGCCGCCGTTTGGGGGGGAATACTGGACCTCTAGTACCCGGGCCCGGAGCTTTTGGGGGCCCGTAAGGATATGAACATGTTTTTCCAGTTATAGTGTCAATAATTTCATCAAAAAAAAAAATCTCGCTTTCCATTGCCGATTCTCAATATGAAACAATTGCTAGTACAAACACTAATGAATGAAACACGCTTGCGCAAAGGAAAATATACCGCTTTTTAAAATCATCTGGTGATACAAATAACTTGAAAATAAAATCTGATGCACACTTTCGTAACTAAAAAAAAAAATGTTTTTCAGAAAAATAATTTTTTTCTCCTTTTTTTTTTTGCAATTGCAAATGTGCTGAAACGATGGCATGAAAATATACAATTGGGAGGGGGGGGGGTGCATGGGGGGCCCGGCATTAAAATTGGTACCGGGCCCCATCGCTGGTAGCGGCGGCCCTGGGGGGGGGGTCATAAAAAATCTTGTGTGTATGCATATTAATGTAGGCTATCTAGGGAGCACGAAACCAAGAGTTCACGCCAAACCATCTGGAAAACCAAGAAACCGGGGGGAGGGGACCAAGGGAAGCTAACCTTGAAATCACTCCCTATAACTATCCGTGGCCCAGGGTCTGCCCTAAGCATTCGCCACCTCGCCAAATACGATAAAATAGGAAATTCGTCGAAAAAATTCTGATTTAACTAAAGTCTTGCCGAACGAAACTTCTGGGAAATGTCCAATAGAGGAAGAAATATATGTATTGTATTAAGAAGAAAAAAAAATAGTTACAATTTTTTGACTAAGACTTTTGAAATTTGTCTAATTTACTGGCTAACAACTTAAAATCCTTAGTGCAATCCCTGATAGCCCCAATTGTTTTAATTATAAAAATATACATGTACATGAAAAATGTGTGCTTGATTTTAAAGTTCGAAATTTCTTTTGAAATTTATCTTGAATTCACTATGTATTTCATTTCTAGGCTATACTGTAGCTCTAGTGCAATTCCACATCCTACCCCTGATGGATGTGAAAAAGTATATTCTCAAAAAATCAAAAATGTAGTTGAAGAAATATCCAAAATGACGTTAATTGAAGTAGCTGATTTAAATGAATGTTTAAAGGTATGCCTCACATTTTGCTCTGCTTCTCTTATAGTATGAGTTTTTTTTTTAACTGAATGAAAAATATTATCAATATTACCATGGCCCCTGTGGCAGAAAGCTGCCGACACGGCGACATTGTCGCAGAATCAGGGAGACAGTGTGCAGAAAGATTTTTCTGATTGGGAGGGAAAAAAAAGCTAAGAAAAAAATAATATAAAACAGCCACCAGAAAAAAAACCTATGAATCTACAGTGCTAATGTTAACATTTTTATACATATAAACACCTTGTGTTACTGTAAGAAGGTTTCATATATATTTATTATTGAAGAATAATCTAGTGTTGCAGAAAGATTTTGGCTCTAGAAAATTTGTCGCAGAAAGCTGAAAAAAATTCTGCCACAGGGACCATGGCAAAACATTATTAAATTCCTAATAGGGCATCAAGTCATAAAATTTCATGTAGAGACTGAAGCATAAAAAGAACTCATTTTAAATTTAAAGTCCTGTCTCTAATGAATTATGGTTAATATCTGATAGCTAACCTTTATATCCAAGAACTGCATCTCGTATTCAGATGAAGTCTTGCGGGACAGAATAATATAAAATTTAAGTATTTAAATATATTATTGATAACTTGAGACAACCAAGAAAAAATAATAGAAAATTAAAAACCGAGAATTACTTTATTATGATTGCTACGTGCTTATTTTATTGCTATGAAGAGTTAACAGTAAAAAAAAAAAAAAAGATTTCTGACTATTTGGCTGCAAACTTGTAACAATCATTCTTAACGTATCGAATAAAAAATATTGATTGTTTTGAAGCGTTTTGGAACCTAGCAGTGTTAGAAATAGAAATTTAAGTCTAGGCGTCATTGTGACTCCTAGGATCAATTTCTAGGCGTCAAAATGAACAATCTAGGCGTCATTTTTTAAAAAATTCAAATATAATCAGAATTAAAAAAAAATCTTTATTCAACAGAAATGCAACAGAAACACAATCCATGTACGATATGTTACTGGCAATGTATGAAAATGAGCATGGTATAGAATGTTATTGCTTCAGACTAGTGCTGAGCGATGTTGCAGATTTTAACATCGCAATACATCACCAGTATAACATCGCGATGTGCCGATATATCGCGATGTTACTATGTATTTCCTTTTCATTTAATTATGGGGGGTCAGGGGGGGTTTCATAGTGTTGTCCCAGTATCCTTCGTCTCTCCCCTTTCCAGAACAGTGGATAACCCTTCAAATAGAGAGCAGGAAAAATGCAGCAACTACATGGACGGATTTATGGGGAGCGAGGGGGGGGGGCAATGCCCTACCAGTTTATTTGGGATGATTCTAAATAATGAAAACATACCTCCCAAAATCATGAAGCGAGAAATCATGCATTTTTTCTAAGAAGTTCAGAAGAGTTCTGAAAAAGGCAGAATGTCCTTTTCTCATAGGAAAAAACATTATTCATTAAATAGAAATGATAAGGCATTGGTGTCTAAAATAACTTTTAAAGTGAAAGGGCAATTCTTTAAAGGAAAATATAGACAAAAACATTGCAAGTGATTAAAAAAGAGCCGAGCAAAATGTTTTCTAAAGAGCTATACCTGTCTCTAAGGAGAAGGGGAACAAAAGGTATATAAACTATTAAGGGCAGAAAACCTAACTCAGTAGGACCAGCAGTTTTATCATCTTAACTCAGGATTGTAGTTACTTTCTTGAATAGCTCTAAATTAAGGGTGGAGGATACTCTTTTACTCACTTTCTAAATGCTTTTTAAAAAGTATGATAATCATCAAAGTCTGAATAAATTAATCAGTCATTTTCAATATTAAAATCCAAACAAACCAGTCATCAAAAGTTTTGGAAAAAAAATGTTAAGTTGGATTGTAAAAAAAATCGCTAGTTTTGGAATAATCCATTTGGCACAAATTTTGGAAAAATGGCTGAAATTTGATTTAAAAAAAAAACTGTTCGATAAATTTCTAAAAAGGTAAAACTCATTAGTAGAATTGGAAAAAATAAAGATTATCCATATAAAATCGTAAAATCTAAACAAATTTTCAAAAATATTACGAAAAATCAAACAATAATTAGCATGTAGGCAATTATTAGAGCTATTGTTTGCTCAAAGAAAAAAAAAAGAACTTGCCCCCCCCCCCCCCCTCAGAAACTCAGTCTTAAATTTTCCCATGGACATCTACCACCCAAATTTCTTGGAAATCTTTTGAATCAGTTTGCCAAAGTATACCTGCCAATCTCTTCAAATAAAAAATAGGAAGATTTGTGAAAAAAATCGGAAGTTCTCTCGAAATTAATCACTTGAATTCAATAACTTAAATGTTTCATTAAAATGATCTACTAACTAAAAAAACATTAAAAGTTTCATTAAAATGTAAAAAGTAACTTTGTCCAATTGTCCAATTAGCTTCAAATACATTTGCATTTATCCCTTCTTTTTGCAATTGCTATTCATTTCTTTTTCCTTAAACAAACTCCTTGAAAATAAGAGATATATCCTGTGTCATCTATAGCTCCCAACAAGCCAAGCGAGCAAGCGGGTTGTAGACACAACACAGTGATAATTTCGCTGACTCAAGCGCACAAGTTCAGCTATCAGCCTAATAATAAGCATTAGAAAAGGAGGGGGGGGGGGGTGCATGGAGCAGATAGAGTTGGAAATTTTGATGGATGTTTTGAATTATTTTTTGCTTGCTCAAAGCTATCGCTGCCTTTTTCTATTATGAAGACAATAAGGAGCGTTGAACGAAACACGGAACAAACAAAAAACACAAGACGCACCGCACCCACCGCGCATAACCACCCATGCACAACTTCCTAAGGCGTATCCCATCATGCATTTCCCCCGCCGCCAGAGCTGTGGGGGGGGGGGGAGTATGCTTCGCGTGCGGGAGAAATGTTATTGCGAATCCTTTTCTTTTCGTCTCTCATGATGAGTCAGGCAAGAAAGGCTTTCTGCGATCCCAAAATCTTTAGGCGTCAAACTTGGCGCCTGGGTTTGGATGTTTAGGCGTCAAATGGAAAATTTTGGTCGCAAAATACGACTAACGACCGCTTATTTCTAACACTGGAACCTAGTTTTCAATTTGTAACATTGAACATAACAACACGTTACATAGATCATCTTCTGTGGGCTGTAAGTAGTTCCTAACTGGCTAAGAACATTCTTGTTCCCGTCACCCTTCAACAAGGGGGAGGGTGAGGCACTAAAGCAAAATCAATTCATCCGTTTAGGAGCTACAATGCCATAGGTATACATAATAACCTCGAACTGCCCGTCTTTTTGCATTAGAGGTTAAAAGTAATAGATTGAAAATAAATTTTATTATTGTAAAAATGTTAGTAAGTTTCATTTACTAAGTAGATTCTGTTTTAAATGGAGAAAAATATAGTTTTGAGTTTAAAATTCAATTTACAATTTTCTTGGTAGCATTTGAATGAAGTCATTGAATTTCAATGATTTATGCCAGGGTGTTTCTAGATTAACTTTTGCACTTATGCTATACTTCAGCATATAAGGTACTGCAAAATTTGTATTAAATTGTGCTTGTAACTTGCATATAATTTTTACATGCATAATATTATTCATGTTTGAGTTATTTTTCTCTTTCCTATAATTTTTTGCTTATGGTTTTAATTTGCTTCACTGTTTTTTAGAAAACTTTAAATATTAAAGATGTTCCCATGGCAATGGGAGTGATGCCTGCTGCAGCTCCAGCTGCAAGTGAAGTAAGTGTTCTTTCTAAAGAAATTTGTGGAAAGTGAATTAATGTCTGCTACATATGAACTTTTATGTCACTTGTTCCATGGTGTCACTTAGTGCTTTGTGATTTTTACAGTTTAATTTAACTGTTAATCTGTTTGAAGGAAAGAAAAAAAAGTTTTATCTGGTTGAGAAAGAATAAACACAATTTACGCATTTTTTTCCATTTTGAGTCATTTAAACTAAATTAACCAGTAAAAACATGTTCATCAATTTTAATTGTTTCTTTTTTCCTCCTTCAAAGCAATTGTTTTCTATTTATGTGTTAAATATGATAAATGGAAAGTAAGTATTAGTCGATTTTAGTGATCACATCTTTTAGCATCTGCTTTTCCATTATTAGCTTTCTTTCCATTTCATATGAAAACATTTTAGAAAAAAGTAGAACCGACTTCAAAAACACAGCTGAAAATTACTCTGAAAAGTAAAAAATAATTTTATTCTTTGAACACTATCCATACAACTTTAAATATCGGTCAGCTCTGAAAAGTAAAAATTAATTTTATTTAAACACCATTGATACTACTTTCAAACATCAGTTTTGAAGTCAGTGCCGAAACAGTTAAAATTATTCATACCCATTTGAGGGGAAAAGGCCTCAAATTGAGAATTAAAAATTTATACTGTTTTTATTCTGAAAAACGTAAACGAAGAATTAGTACGAAGGATTTTATTAATTTTCGGCACCAACTTCAAAACTGATGTTTAAAAGTAGTTTCGACGGTGCTCAAAGAATAAAATTATTTTTTATTTTTTAGAGCAATTTTCAGCTGTGTTTTTGATGTCTGTTCTTTTTTTTTTTTAACAGGTTTTCATTTCCTTCTCTTCAGTGTAAACAGATTTCAGAAATTGTATTTTACCATTACGACTCTTCATCTCGCTTTCTCACGTAAATTTTCCTGTTAAAAAAAATGTATATAGATATGTATTACTAGCGATTGAAATTTTAAGCAATTGCCACTAAAAACAAATTCTAATTTCTTTCTGGGATTAATCTCTGCTAATTTAATCAAAGCATTTTTGAAATACAAGTTTTGTTAGCCTTGCGGTGAAAACTGGCTGACAGGTTAATCCTCAAAGTAGCCCTTTACCTCCGATTCGTCAGTGCATCACCAATTTTAACCTTTAAAAGTTAAGGTCACGGCCATTCTGTTAAAGAATTTATGTCTTTCTTTGCACAGGAAGAGACAGAAGACCTGAAAGGAGCCTGGAAATAGATTTTAAAAAATCAGGCATATCAGGACTAAATATTTTTTATGAGTAAAACTGCGGTCTGCATGTTGCATAATCATATGCCTCGGACGTTACAATTTCCTGCAGTTTGAAAATCCGTCTCTTGCAATTGCTTAGCTGCCTTCCATTATACACACCAATTCATCCATTTTTAAAAAATTCTCTGTAATTTTGAGATTTTCTCAAAACTACCTTGTTTTTAAGCAGGTGTTATTGAAAACAGAAGTGCAAACAAGTGTGAACATGAAGCAATGTGCCTAAATTCTTCGAGAAAAGTAAATTCAAGACATTAATTAGCATTAACATTCTTTATACATTTATGATGCCAACAAGGTTTAATTGGATCTTTTAATATATCTGTACCTCAGAACCAGAACGACGTAAGTCCAAAAATGGCGATTTTCCCTTTTTTGCTTCATTGTATGTAGAATCTTATTCCACATAAATCCATTAAAACAGTATTTTATAAAACATTCTTTCACAACTATTTAGCAGCGTGAAAAGAGCGCGAAGCCCATCCTTTGCATGTACCCGACAATCTTTTCCGCCCTCTACGGCAAAATGACGAAAATGGACTTGCGTTAGTCTGGTTCTGAGGTACAGATATTAGCTTTCACTGCAATATTTTATCAAAAATAAATAAAGCTTGGAAAATTTTGTTTAAAAAGCATACAGGTTTGACATGCACACATTTTACTTGTCTTTGTACCTTCTATGCTAGTCAAAAGATTTATTTAATTAATAAAATTCGTCTACCAATTTCTTAATGCTTTTTGTGATATGGGATAGAATGAAAAAGACTCTAGACCTCAGTCACCAATCGCAACCAAAGTGTGTAGTTTGAAGTAAAATCATTTGAGATGCATTTTACTCTGTGTTTGTATGGTTTGGCTCATGTTTCATGATTGAATTGCTTGTGCAGACAGTTTTGTTTTGCACTAGTCAAAGGCCCTTGGCAGTGGAGTACATAGCGCCCCCGCGGCGCGGGGGGGGGGGCGCCAGAGGTATGGGGTCGCACTCTGAAAAAAATAACACAAAAAACTTTTTTTTTTTCGTATTCAATGTCACTTCCAGGTGTTCCGAGCGAAATCTGCATCGATACGTCACATATGATGCATAACGTAATGATTTCACCACCCTCCCTGCCTTCTCCTGCATAACATATGCCTCCTGTCCACCTCTAATTGAGCTCCTATGATCAAGGGCGCCTGAACTCAGTTTTTGGGAGGGGGCGAATTCAATTTAACGAATGAAACTAGAATTTTACCGAATAATAAAATAAGAGTATGCACAGTAGTTGTACAAGGCGGTAAGTTGGCGGCCTGGCTTAAGGGTGGCAACTTACTTGCTTAATATGCACTAATGCCTCAATCTGCTGAGAAGAGACGGCATTAGTATTAGTGTTTTCACGAAACTGAAGAGACATTAGCTGAAGAGACATAAAATGCTTCCTTCCTATTCAGTCTCGAAATTTGCCAGATAATTTGAAAAAAAAAAAAAAAAATCAAATAAAGAACCTTGTTGAAAAGTCGCAATAACTGATTTATTTTTAGTATGCCATTTTGGATTAAAAAGGGGGACGATAACTGTGCTATTATAACAAACTTGCTATTGCTGCCACCATGTCTGCTTTAAATATGCGATCACGGCAGACCTACAGAGCTCAAAGTCGAACTCTTTTCCTTGTCTATTCTATTCCAATATACTGACCTAATTAGCTTTAATATTACATGCGAAATAGTCATACATTGATATTTTACTAAGTTTCCATCAAAATGAATAAAAAAAACCGTCTGGTGCAGAGTTTCGGAAAAGAAAAAAGGAAGAAGCAGTAAAAGCTGAAAAATATCAAAAGATTAATAGTTTTTAAAGAATAATAATGCCTCTTCGATTTGTGAAGGAAATGCAAGTGCAGAAAATGATATTGCAAACACATTTTCATCTTCAGCGAACAATGAAAATCCCCGCCAGTTTCGATTCAAGTAAGTCTAGTTAAAAAGGTTCTAACATGAATACTGATACTGTAAATGATTTTCATGCAGCAAATAATGAAATAGCCTTCAGTTTCAATTAGAATAAGTCTAATTTATTAGATTCTAGCATAAATGCTGATATTTGTTTACATTCTGAAAGTGATTTTGAAAATGCTAATGATGAATCCGCTACCAGTTCCGATTCAAATGAGTCTAATTTAGCAGATTTTAACGTAAACACTGACATTGGTTTATATTCTGAAAATGATTTTCAAATTGAAATTTTCAAAATCAAAATTTTGAACTCTGCACCAAATAGACCTTTAGGTCCATTTCCTAAAGATCCCAAAACAACATACTTGTAAATCTTACGGGGGGGGGGGGGGGTGCACTAATAAATCATGCGGGAGGGCTCGCCAAAGTCTATGTACGCTACTGGCCCTTGGTAATGATAAAAACATGGCTTTTCATTTCAAGAACAGTGCTGTAACATTAAATTTTATCTGTGGGTGAAACATTCAGAGACTTAGTAACTAACTGGTTTGGTGTAATGTCATTTTTTGATGTAATTGAAAAAAATAGAATCTGATTCTATTTCCTCTTATTAATAAAATGTTTTTCTCTTATTATTTTATTATCATAATTTTAAATTGAATGGATTAACCCATAATAGTGATATTTTCTCATTTTTTTGGAATTTCAACTGTGATTGCACAAAATTTAATTATTAATTAAGTACCATGGATTATATATTTTAAATCTTAATTTCAAAGAAATGAAAACTAGTAAGAAAATTATTAAAAAATCTTGTGATTTGCTAATGTCTTACTACAAAAGCAAATAGCTTTTCATTAACTGAATGTAGTTTACTGAATAATTAGTTTATTTAATACAATGTAACTTTATATGATATCACATATTGATGTAAGTATAACTTCTTATAAATTTGGTCATCAATGTTAGTAATATGTATTACAATGTGTTAAATTCTGAATATTTCTGAGACTTATAAATATTTAATGTATCAATATTTGTGTAAATATTCTGATTTGTGTATATATATGTTCGGCTATTCTTTGCACATTAGTGTCTGAAACGCAACTCCTTTCTCCATAATTATCTTACATTAGCCACCAGAAAAAAGTGATGTTTATATTGAGTGTTTTATTTTAGGCTGATGACGAAGGCCCTCAAGTTACAAAAAGTTCATTTACTGTTAAGTTAGTAAAATTTGAAGAAGGAAAAAAGGTGGCTGTCATTAAAGAAATAAAAAACCTTATTGACGGAATGAATTTAGTACAGGTATGATTCAAAAAAAAAATTTATTTTATTCACACTAAATGATTTTATGCGTTACTTTCTGTTTCTGTATACATATTTGGTGCATGTAATTCAGATAAAGGTCTAGTAATGCCTAAGATAACTAGTTGTGCCTAATGACTGAAAATATTGCAACTAATCTTACAAATTTATATTTCTATCCATTTTTTTTCGAAAAAACCATTAATTAAAATAAAATGTATATGGATAAGGAATAATCAGGTTACAACTATCCCACAAAGAGATTTTTGCCTTCATTTTGTCATCAAATGCAGCTAGTGATAAACTTCTGTGAAATTCAAGAGATGCTTGAAATAGAAACTGCTTTCGGAGTTCGTTTCAAGAGGGACTCTGTGTTGTCATTAAGACTGCTTCAACTTTGTGATGACGCAGTATTGTTATTTTGTTGATGTGTTGCAAATTTTTTCTTTTACATGATTTTATTTTTTCAGGGATGTATGGTTTTCAAAATTTCATAACGGTTTTCAGATACAATTTTATAGGCATAGTAATCATTTATCCTGACTTAATGTTTTCATTCCTTGCATGAATCCAAAGGTTAGCTTTTTCATGTGCTCATGTCTCTATTTACTAATTTTTATGCGATTATATCCAAATGTTGCATCTTTTATGTTTAATTCATTTGACCAGCGGCATAGCTAATGGGGATAGGAAGACATAACCCTCCTCATGAAGCAAGAAAATTATATGTATGAGCACACATTTAAGGGCTTAAAATCGCTTTTTTCGACCTTATATTTCAAAAAATTTCCAATAAAACCCCCCATAAAAAATTTCCCTCTACGTCACTGCATTTGACAAAGTTTACCTGACCTTGGCATGTGTTTATATGCTCCTTATATTTTGATAATTCTTAGTGAGGACCCTTATTGTTTTTATATTTCATTGAAAGTCCTTTATTTTAAGTGTATAATATGGTTTTATAATATTTGAAGAGCATATGCAGAGCAAATCACTAGAAACAAATAACTCATCAAGTAGGGTTTCATTAAAAGATGTCAAGTCTTTTCTTTGTGACCCCCTTCTGTTTGTAGTTAAGTCACTGGAGCTGTCTATTTTGTTCTCTCTGTTTACCTCCACTTTATTAGATTTAGAATTTTCGACATGCTAAAGATTGGTACCATGCCAGCCAAATTATGAACAGTAGCTTTTTTCTAAATTTTATAGAACTATCATTAAACACTTATTCCATTTTTAATTTTTTAAAATGCCTTTTTTTTTGTGCAAAAGGTTGTCTTTTTATTGAAATAGCTTTGTATATTTGCTCAATGTACTTTTTTGTGTTTTTTAGAAGGGAGAAACTCTGCTTGGTCACATTTTTTTAAAAACAATTTTTGACTGGTTTTCATGAATTTAAAAGCATTTAGCTCAACAATTTTAATGTACTGTATATGTTTGTAGTTAATAGAATTAAGTTCTATTTTATTTAATCATTATTAGGTTAATGAGTTTTTCAAAGATTCATTTAGTGGTCAGATTATATTATGTGACTGTTTTAATATTGTTATCCATTTTAAGTTAAATAATTGCAGATTGAAATGTTGTCCTTCCTACATTTGTAATTTTTCTCTCATTAATTACATTATTAGCATTAAAATGTATACAATTATTTTTTAGGCTAAAAAGTTTGTAGAAAGCTGTCCTCAAGTTTTAAAAGTTGACGTAGGTAAAGATGAAGCTGAAAAAGTCAAGCAAACTTTAGAAGCTGTTGGAGGAACATGTGAAATTTCATAAACTGAAAGCAATATAAGACTTTTCATGTGTTATTGACCGATTTTCTGAAATTTCTCGGGGGGGGGGGGGACACTTTTGTATTTGAAATTAAATACATTGCCAATATAACTTTAATATATGTATTAAAAAAAAAGCAGTTTATTCTTGGTTGATTACTAAGTGACATATAGATTTTTGGATTTATGTTACAGGTCAATTGTTAAACAATTGTACCTTTGTCCTATTTTTAAATCCAATGCATTAATTTTTTTCTTTTAAAAATATTTAGCATACGTGAAAAATAAATTTGAATAAAAGAAATTGCAAAACAGTAACTAGGAACTTTCATTATCCACTTTTATTAATGAGATGTTTTGTATATTTGTTTTTGATCATACATCATTTTCTGTATTTATTGTAAGCAATGTTTTAAAAGCACAGTTCATTCTATTCATCTTTGTATTAAAGCCCAAATTGCATTTTATTTATTTTATAATTAAATTTAATCAAGTTTTATTATAATTTGTATTTTAAGATTGGAATATTTGCCCAGAATATGACTGAAATCCAAAAATATATATTAGCTTTATTCTGTTACAAACATGTTCATGCAATTTTATTTTATGAGTCAAATTCAACATTATGTGAATCAAACATTTCCTGTTTCTATATTTCAAGTTAATCAGTAAATAAATATCCTGTGGATTGTGCCTTAATGGTATAATTTTATATTTGAAGTGAAAAAAAGTTATTCATAGTTATCACAAATTTGAAAAAAAAAAAAAAAAAAAAGTTTATGACAAGCATTGCTACACATACTATACATCTTCTGATTTGCAGAAGTTTTAATTGAAATTTTGGATGAAATGTTTTTATTATTGAATGTGTAGCTTTAGCAATTAGAATGAAAGTAGTGTGAAATTAATAATCTTAAAGTTTTCTAAAATAGTTTTGAATTGAAATTTCACACAACAGCTAGTTTATGTTGTGCGTAAAAAAAGTATGATGCATATATTCTTCTCATATATTCTTCCCATATGTATATGTATATATATACAGTGTTGTAGTTGGAAGGAAATGTAAGGGAACGAACAAACCCTAAAATGTTTGATTTGTTATTGCAAAAGTAATGCAAAATTCATGTAAATTAGCTTCAAACTACCTTAAAAAATATAAAAATACTAGATAGACCTTTTTTTGACTTAACAAAGATTTATTTACCATGATATTTTTACCTTGTACTCTGTGAAAAAGTGAGTTCTCTCAAACATTTTCTCCCATTTCACAACAATATATATAAGTATATATATATATGTTTATATATGTGTGAATACAGCCAATGAAATTAAACGATCTTTTTAAGTGGGCTGGCATCTAGCACTTCTTTTCTTATCATGAAAATCAAGTATTCGTTCATGTGAATTAAAAATGTACCTTATTGAATAAATTGTTAAAATTAATCTGTTATGGACTTAATGTTCCTGCAAATATTTGCATTTTTCATATTGATGCAGGACAAATAATCCTTTAGTGCATTTGTAGAAATAATAAATACTGTACATAAATATTTTTTCGTTTATTTGTTAACATTGCTTTGTATTTCTTCCAGAATGGTTCTGACCAATGAATTAGTTTTCCTGAGAAATAAATTACATTTTGGAAGTAAAAGAAAAAGTTTCCAAATTACTTGTGTATTTTTTATTAGTTTTATAAATTTTACTTGTAGGGGTTATGTTGATTGTGGTTTAAATGCACGATTTGTTCTGGTTCTGTCAGAGAATTTGTGACTAACTTTTCAAAGGTTAGTTACCAATACTGTGTGCTATGTCTACCTCATTTTTAAAATCTTACACTCTCGTTCAAAAAATTCGTGATATTTAGGAATTCCCTTTTAAACATACGAGCGACCCACATAAATGCTATTGTATCATCTTTTCTGTGATATTACGAGGAGACTTTTGTAGATAGTTTTATCTTTCAATTTTACTAAATATTTAATAATGGAGTAATATTGTTCTAACATTTATAAAATGAGACTGCATTTTTATGCTTAAATCGATTATTATTGTCCAAAAACAATAAATATTTTAAAACAGAATTTCAATGCAGTCATATTGTAGATTACAATCATACTTTATGCCTAATTCTGTCGTGTAACACTATCGGAGACATTATTCAGTTGCAAAATATTTTTGTTCACTGATGTTTTTGAGAAATCAGATTTGTTAATATTCCTTAAGAAACTTTATGCCTAATTCTGTTGTATAACACTATCATATATTATTCAACTGCAAAATATTTTAGTTCAACAATGTTTTTGTTAAACCAGATTTCTTAATGTTCCTTAAAATTGATGACATTAAATCAGCAGTGAAATAATTAAAGTTATTAAATTCAATTATGAAATAAATAATGATTTTAATGTGAGGATGCTCAAAATCAAAGGCTGAGTAAAATAAAACCGTGAGGAGATGGCACCTGTCAATCAAATGAAAAAAAGAGTCCATTCCTTAAAATAGGTAGAGAAGGAAAAAAATTGATGTGTGCCATGTTTGTGAGTTTAGTAGAAATTTTGGCGATGTGACGTTTTTTTCTAAAAGATGAAATGGATCTTTGACCGAAATAATGAGGCCGAAAAAGAGGCAACATTTGTAGCAAACCATTCTAAATTTATCGTCTGCAACATTTCTTTTACTGCTTTGTAATTTATTATAATATAAATTGCAGTAAATATCTTGAGTACAGGGATGAAAATCTTCCGCGGATCCGCAATTTTCCGCTTTTTTGTATTTTTCTTTGTTTCCGCGATCAAAAAATTTATGTTGCATTAAGTTTGGAAAAAAAAATAAAAATACACTCATTTATAAAATGAAACTTAAAATAAGTTGATTTTAACTAGCAGAGGTTGAAATTATTTCCAACTTCCAAAATAATGGAAACGTTTTTAGGATGCAGCAGGATTGAAATCTCAAATATGACCGTCAAGTATCGGCGAACTATGTACTCTAATTTGGCATGCTGCCAAAAACATTAGTTTCCATTGTAGGAGGTAGAAACTAAGGAAGTTCAGCTAAAATGTTAGAGATCTTAGTCAAAAAATTGGAAAAATTATTTTGAAACAAAATATTTTAATAAATTTAAAATTTATTAAAATAACTAAAGACAATGCAATATTAATCAGAAAATTTATTTCTTGAGATACACGTATCGAATTCATCAAAAATTGCACCCCCCCCCTCTTTTTTTGTACATTGTTGTGAATGACTTAAAAATAAATTGTGAATAAGCATGAAAAAGTTTTTAAAATATTTACTTTCGATTTCACGGTGCAAATTAAGAGGAAATCTTACATGACTAACTTTGCATAATATGGAAAAAAAATCTCTCTGAATTTTAAGCCTCGCAATTTTTCCTCTTTTTTGACATTGATCTGTTTTCATCCCTGTACCATGGTTACGTTTTTATTTCGTTCTTTTTCCCTTAATAATTTTTAAAATGTATTTGTTTTTGTAACAATCCAAATGGCTTGAGTGAACGAATTTAGCTTTTAATTTATCGTTTGCTGGTTGATCTTTGTCGATGTTTATTGTTTTTATTATCATTGTGAAGAATAATGCACGAAATTTCTATGACTAATACTTAAAATTTTTAGGATCAGTTGAGTTTAAAAGAAAAAATTGCTCCAAATATACTTTTGCAATGTGATTATTTAATATTGGAATGTAATTTGCAGCAGTTACTGCTTTTGGTGGCGGAAAAGTAAAAATGATAAGATTTACGTTCTTTATTGTAACCCTACTCTCGCCAATTTTTAATTAAAATGATCTATCGGAGGCGTTGCTGTCTTTGACCAATGGCTGTTCGATGAGGTAAAACCAAGGCCCACCCACTTTCTTAGAATATGACCTGTCCAATAAGACATCTTTCTGTCTTGACATCACAAAATTAAAATATTTTAACCTCTTTGTCTAATTTCTTAAAATGGGTGGAGTATTCAAGCTATGCTA
Source organism: Uloborus plumipes (assembly GCA_038373865.1). NCBI lineage: Eukaryota > Metazoa > Arthropoda > Arachnida > Araneae > Uloboridae > Uloborus > Uloborus plumipes. Next base: position 23,806 of record JAXGGA010002526.1, read on the forward strand.
GAACCAATAACACATTTGTGAATCCGTCTTCAGTTTTCCACTACTTTATTACCCCTTCAGAAAAATGAACAATTCTAAAAATAGGAGGAGTCAAGTGCCATCTCGTCAAATCAAGACTTTAATAGCTCTTTGCTTGAAAATCATTCCCAGGGAGAGGTCTAAGAGGTTTAGCAGGAAGGAATTCCAGAAATGGCCACAGCCCCCTTGACTAAACCAAAGAGAAGGCCAAACATTCCATTTTTAGGCTCTTAACTTTGGAAATTTTACAAAATACTTTTGAAAGTACTTTGCTAAAGTCTTTTCCTAGGAGACAACCTTTTTTTTTATTTTAAGCATAATATTTGTTGCAGCTATCCTTATTCAGCGTTTTTTCCCCTTGATTTGAGCATTATTAAGTTGTTGTATGTTTTTTTATCATTTACAAATTTAAACTGATAGATAGTTCAATAGACAAGAGAGAGAGAGTAGGCACTAAGAACAGGAAAGCATTATTTTGTTCTTCCCTGAAATTACATAAAGTTGGTACATGATTAACCCATTAATGCCTGACATTTTTTTTTTCCAAAGATATTTTGTATACTGGTTACAAACTGTTTAATGGACAGGAAAAATAATAAAAAAAATATTATGTAAAAAATAATTTTTTTATTAAGGAAAGAAAAATCGTCCCTTAAAAGTTACAATAGACCCCAGGGGGTACATACTTTTTTTACTAAAATTTTTTTCTGCCTACGATATAATATTTAAAAAGACATTTTATAAGAAGAAATAAAATCAGCAATTAACATAAACTGGGAAGCTGGGAATAACTTTGAAAACTTAGCTTTTTTTCTTGAGATTGTGAACGATGTAATTTTTGATAAAGATCATATTAAAACTGCTACAGAACACACTTTACAATGGTTATGTGCTGCAATCTGTTAATAACGAATTGAAACAATACCAAGGTACTAATTGAACACTATTATTTGGTTGAAATGTTCATTTTGGGGAAATTCAGACCCTTTTTTGGACCGTCCCTAAAAAGGGACCCTAGGCATTAATGGGTTAAAGTAAAAACTGTAATGAAATTTTTAACTCATACAAAATTTAAAAAGTAGAAACCACGCAAATCTGGGAGAGTACAGTCTGTTGAAATTCTGCTGCTTTTGTCCCTCACTTCGTGTATCAGAGTTACTTAAAAATTTCTAGCCTCTACCTGGAAAAAAAATCCTGTGCATCAGGGATATGAAGGAAATCATAATTTATTTTTCATTTCGGAAGTTTTCAGCATAGGTAAAGTATCTAAAGCACAAATTAAGGAAAAAAAATATATATATATAACATAGGTTTTGGGGATTTTAAGGAACTCCTTGAATACAGAAAGGAGTGAGCCATTGGTGATTGTTTTTTCGTTATTTTACCAGGTTTCCGGTATTTTTCGTTCTGGTTTTCTTTCCCACCTTCCAATTTTTTCATCTGACTTGAAATTTTGGCCAATTATGTAGGTGAGTATTAATAATATTCATCATGTGTGTGTTTATATACAGGGTGTTTCGTTTCTAACCTGAATGACCTTTACTTTTGCAATTGTTCGTCCTAGATGCATACTTCCACTTGCAAAAATGCTCAAAATAAATTGCATAGTTAAGGCATTAAAATGTTGAAGCGAAAAAAAAAAAAAAAAAAGTAATACGCAATCCATCTTTTCATAAGGACTTCAAGTTCCCTAACTTATGCTTGGGAAAAAAAATCTTCATTGAGAAATAATTCTAACACAAGAGAAAGATTTGCGATTAAAACTCGAAGAGATATTCGAGCTCAAAGTTAGGAGGGCCAGTACTGAAAGTGAGATCAGAGAAAGTATCACCCCTTCAGTAGAATGACTGGTTTTTATTCTACTGAAGCCGCCACACAAATGTTAACGATATATTTTCAATCAAACTCTTATTGAAGCGAGTGTAAAGTATTGTAAATCACACAAAACACTGCATTTCATATCTCTGAATATTCGATCCTACCAATGTCAAACTTTTTGCGTTGGCATGTTTTTATGCTCTTGATTTCCCTAAGGGATCCTAGGATCTGTGTAAAAAATTGCATTTTGTATTTTGTGACTATTTTTTTTTTGGCTTCAAACCTTTAGCATCTTAAATCTGCATTTCATTTTGAGCATTTTTGCAGTTGGAAGTATACATCTAGGACAAACAGTCGTGACAATAAAGGTCATGCATACTTTTTATAAAGAAAAACAAGTCAAAAATCACACCCTACCCAAATTAACTGCTGAATGGTGATAGTACTAATCTAGATAATTTTTGGTGTTTTGAACTTTGAAATCTACTGGCAGTTAGAAAACAGAAAAGTCTTTTTAATAGTTTGATGAAAAGAGGAAGGTTTGATTTAAGAAGGAAAAATAATATAGATATACGTTTTTAAATATTTAGCTCTTTTTAAATCTTGGTGGAAGGTATAACTATTAAAGGTTTAAACTACATTTTAATTGGTAAAAAGTATTTTTTGCAGAAAAATAGCCAGAAAGAAACTGGTTTCTTCTGCGGTTTCAATGTCGAAAAATTACCGGTGCCGAGTCGCTCAAGAGAGGGGATGTCGGCCTTCCTTTTGTGCGTCCCTGCTCATGATTTCTGTTCTGAACTCTAAAAGGCATGTTAGGATACGTTTTTAATTTCATTATTCGCAATCTTTCATTTTTTATTCGCTCTCTTTTCATCAGTTTTCCGAAGTCTACGAGCTGTCATGAAATATTTTTGGTACGATTAAAAAAATTAAATGTTAGCCAAGGGATTTTAGAAATTCACACGGGCGAAAAATAATTGAATAATCTTACTCTTTTTTTTTTGTACTATGTTCGATATGTGCAGATTACTTTTTAAATTCTGGTTCTCGAAAATATTTAATATAATCTCCAGATACTCAACAAGAAGAATTTATTTTTCATTTACGAAAGAGAATGAGATCAACAGTAGGTTTATTCCATGGGGGAATTCTTTTAGCTACATGCCCTGAGGGATTTTTGCTCGAACACACCAAAACAAGAGAACTCGACCTGTTACATTGTTTGCAAATCGATTGCGTCACTCGTAGTACTACCAACGTTGTCAACAGATAATGCGGCGGTAAAAGTTTAGCTGAAGGGAAAACGAAAAGAAGAAAGACAAATTATTTTTTTTCCACTTTCCATTTTGTTTGTGATTTTATTATTTCTGACCCGGTCTTAATCGCTGCAGGGAATAAGAATTCCATCCCACACCGGCTTTTCTCCCAACCTTCCTGCCCGAACCCATTTTCTGTTGCTTCATGGTTCTTTCTGCTGCCGGTAGGGTGGACGGAAGACCCTCACCTGTTGGCTTGAATGCGAGGGGAACACTTCAACTGAACATTCGAAAGCGGAGGTCGAAGTGCGAATTCTGGATATTTTTGAAAAATGATTTTGTTCGAAATTTGCGCTTTCGAAGTCTTCGGAAAAAATAAAAATAAAGCTGGCAAAACGAGGGGCGGAAACCGGTAAGTATTTTAGGGGAGCGGAAGGGGTCATTCTAAAAAATATAGTTTCGGGTTCTGGTCCTGTAGATTTCTGTTTGGGTGCCGATAAAAGCACCAAATCGGCCGTTAATAAAGTGCTCAGTAGGACACAAATTGTTAACTAATGTCATAAGCATTGAAAGAAATGATTATTTCAAATAGTTGCTTCAATAAGTAATTCATACATTAAAAAATATTTAGGCAAACATTTTACCCTTTATGTCCCAAATCATGATATTTTCAGAAAACAAGTGCAATATATTTTTTTATGCTCAATTTAACTGTAGAAAGACACAAAAAATTGAGATTCATTTACAATAATTATTTTTCTTGTAATACCACAGAATATTATACGAGACTTTAAAGTCCCGTCGGGATTTATATTTATTACAGTGCCATTATATCCATTAGTATGAAGAAGAAAAAATATTAAGTACAAATGAAAAGTAATACATTTTTATACAATTAATTATGGTATTGATAAAATTAGTTAATTTTTTTTAATTAACACAAAGAAATACTTTGAATAATGTGCACAAAGAATGTGGTCATGACTCGATTTTTTTCGAAGTGCAAAACTCAGACCATCCTGTATTTTTTACAAATACTGGTCAAGGTGTACCTTTGTTTTGTTGTCTTACGTCATTAGAAATAGAACTCTAAAAAATCAGAAATGAAAAGTGTTTCGTTAAAGGGAGAAAATCTCCAAAAATTTGTAAATTTTTAATGACAAAACAAAAAACCATTAAGAAATGCAATACTTCTGGACAATTGAATATATTCAAGTGCTAAAAATAAATTCTAATGAAATTCAATAACAAAAATGCCATTCCAAAAAAAATGTATTTAATTTTCACCAGGACCTTTTTGACCCAACGGGACTTCAAAGTCCCGAAAGAACAATAACAGATCGTGTTAGAAAATTTTCACTGTGAATTGGTTACATTTTGAATTAAAATTACTAGAAAGTTCGCAAAGAATAGATAAAAAAATATAAAGTACTTACCAATCAATATTATGTTTTTACGAAGCTTAGAAGTACATTAATAGCTTTTCTAGCAAAATGGCCATTTAAACTGAGCGTATGATGAAATTGTCCACCCATATAAATGCGAAAGAAACCGTTTATATCTTTTGCCATCTATAATTCAACTTCGCAGAGATGGCCTATGACTCCTCATTTTTTCAGGATTGTCCATTTTTAGGAAGGGGTGATACGCAGATGAAAATTGAGGAATGGGATTCACAATTGATGGGGGAATTTGAATGGGTAGATATTCTACCTATTTTAAGGAATGGACTCGTTTTCTCATTTGATTGACACCGGCCATCTCGTCGCGGTTGAATTATACTGATCATTAGAAGAAGGTTTAAATGAAAGAACTTAAAAGTCCTTTTGGAATTCGTGGAAGACTTTTAATTTTATTGAACTTTATATATGAATTTGGGACTTTAAAGTGCCGCCGGAGCATAAAGAGTTAAATTATTCATAAAGTTTTTGAGCACAATGTGTAATAGTATTTTACATCCATCATCCATCCACTTTGTTTGCGATGGAGGGAAAATATTGTCGACGGCTTCGGGGCAGGAACCGGTCATGACCCTCTTGAGCATCTCCTTTATCCGCCACTGATGTAAAAGCAGGTGATAGTATAGTGTGTTTCTGTTAAGTTGAGGCTTGGCCTTGAAAATGTTCACTTCTTTTTGGGAAGTTCAATGAAAATGGAATTTGCTACAGGAGGAGATTTGAGTTGGAATACTTTTGCAAAAATTCTTCGAAAGTTACCTGACTCGAGCAACACATCCACTCTTTTCAATTTTTAAGGTATTTATAATTCATTAAAAGAATTTAGGTTTTTAGTATTCAGTTATACCTAACTTTTTGTTGTCCCGACTCTTTTCAAAGGGTATAATTCTTATTTAACTATCTTCTGGGAATCAAAATATTTTTTGCGTACGAAGAAAGAAAAACCATAACTTCATGTCGGTAGGGCTGACGAAAGTCCACACCTGTTGTTTTAAATGTGACAAAATTTATCTCACCCAGAAAAATACGGTCCTTTGATTGATACTAAAATGTTAAATGTGCAAGCATGTTTTCATGACCGAATATATAAAATAGTGATAATTACCTTTTCAAACAATATCTCCGTTGATTGCAATTCTATGAAGCTGAAATAGAAGAAAATGAGTTCCTTGATCGCAACTTTCGAAAACAACAAGCAATCCTTGATTGCTCAATGAAGGGCCGTGGTGGCCCGATCGGTAAGGCATCGGACTCGTGTCCGAAAGGACCCGGGCTCGATCCCAACCGATCAAAGATCCACCGTCTTGATTAATGGTGACTGGGAGGCGTTAAAAATGTCGTGGTCACAAAGTCCTCCAAGTGAAACGATACCTCTGGGGGTGCTAGGGCCTATGGTTTGCTCGACCCTAGGTTCTGGTTCAAAATTAAGAACAGAGCGCTCTTCAGGGCCCTATCCCGGTTAAACCACTAAGCTGGTAGGTACGGGGGACCCTGGAGGGTGAAATGAAATGATTGCTCAATGAATAATTAAGTAAATTAATGAATGAAAGTGTCAATGTGTGAAGAAACTCTTTATATGAAGTAAAGTGAATAATGCTCTCTTTATTCAGAAAAATTCCCAAATATAGGATGCAATTAAATAAATTGTATAATTCAACTTCGCAGAGATGACCTATGACTCCTCCTTTTTTCAGGATTGTCCATTTTTAGGAAGGGGTGATACGCAGATGAAAATTGAGAAATGGGATTTACAATTGCGGCATTGGTTATAAAGCTTGAATACGTCACCTTGCTTACTTTTAATTGGTCTCCCAATTCGAGAAATTAGCCAAAGAGGAAAATATTTTAATTTTTGCACAATCGAGAAAGATTTCTCATTGGATAAAAGAAAGTAGGTGGGTCTTGGTTTTATATCTTTCCGCAGCCATTGGCCATTGACTGCAACGCCTCCAACTGTTCATTTAAATTTAAAAACAAAATGGCAACATAAGGGTTGCAATTCAGAAAGCAAAGACTTGCTTTCACTTCCTCGCCAAATGCACTTGGGAATCTCTCGAAGAATTATTTAATATTTCATAAAACTTATCACTTCGCCAAAATGTCGCTAAACTTGCAAATATGGCACACTGGAGTTTCTTCCTTCTCAACCTATTTTAAGGAATGGACTCGTTTTCTCATTTGATTGACACCGGCCATCTCGACGCGGTTGAATTATACTAAATCTTTTTTTAATGCATTGAGTATTGAATATTAATTTGCAAAAGCAATAAAAATTTCATCTTAAGCTGTATACTATTTTTGTTGAGAAGACCTGCTAATACTCTTCTCACTCATCGAAAGTTTTCATTGGGAAAAAAGTAACATTTTATGTTTTAAACTATGAGATGAAGTAAATGCGGAGAAGGTCAAAATAGCGTTGTGTGGTTAAGCTGAACCAAAATTTTATCCATTTACTTTGTTTTCATAATTAATTACACAAAATCAATTAAAAAAATCTTGCACTTGCTTCCCTGAACAATCGAAACAAGTTTTGCTAAATAAAAATATCAATAAATTTTGAAAGTTTTATAAATGCTACATTGGGAAAAGTTCGGAAATAAATTAAGTCTCTTATTTTTCGATTTCGAATTAAATATTTAGAGTTTGTTGATAAAGCAATACTTTTATTTACGACAGTTCAAGGCAATATTTGAACAAGATGTCGATGTCATAAAAGAAGTATAGCAACTAGAACATTTGATGATCACATTAAGTATGAAGTTAATGTGTTGAGCAAGTTTTATGTCTGTGTTATTATTATTCTTCAGAAGAAAGTAATGTGGGGAAAGATTTCTTTAATGCATTAATTACATAAGAACTTAATGCATTTGTGCCAAACTTTTGTGACTGCGGAAAATTTCGTGTTTGAGATTCTAAATATAGATTATTTTTTCCTTTATATCTTACAGTTTCAGAAACATAATTATTTGAAGTACCTAGTTATAAGTAATTTGGGCCATCAAGAGCAAATGGACCGCAGAAAAATATCATTTTGGATATTTCTGTAAATGTTTTTAAATGCTCTAAAAAGAATTTAAACTGCTGAAACGAGTAATAAAATTGAGATGAAACTAGAACATTTCAGTAATAAAAAACATATATGTATTTTTTAAGTATCAATAAATAGCTATAATAATAGTTCTCGAATGACTGATCAATTTTAAACTGAATGAAATTTCACTAGAAAAATTATGCAAAATGCAAATATATTATTCTTTAAACTATTGTGCTATAAAGACCTGATTACTGATTAGACCAACTAGGCTCTGCCTTTATGGAGCCCCAGAATTCATAAAATTGTATTAGCCAATGAATAAAATTGCAAGGTTAGGCAGGGATTCAAGTGAAACACCATTGCAATCGCTTCGAATTGCAATCGCTACTGGAAGTGAATTACATTATCATCAACTTAACTTTGCACTGACGTCACTACAGGTGGAGCCAATAAGAGCTCACAAGCAGTCAGTGATCTCCTCTTATTCGCCAAGTAGGCTGTGACGTTTTTTCTAGCTCGTTTTTCATAGGCAAACGTCACGATGTTTTTATCAAGAAACGTTCTAATGTAATTCATTTCCAGTAGCGATTGTAAATTGCAATCGCCTGTTTCACTTGAATTCCTGCCTAAGGCAGGAATTCAAGTGAAACACCATTGCAATCGCTTCGAATTGCAATCGCTACTGGAAGTGAATTACATTATCATCAACTTAACTTGGCACTGACGTCACTACAGGTGGAGCCAATAAGAGCTCACAAGCAGTCAGTGATCTCCTCTTATTCGCCAAGTAGGCTGTGACGTTTTATCTAGCTCGTTTTGATAGGCAAACGTCACGCTGACGTCACGATGTTTTTATCAAGAAACCAGTAGCAATTGTAATTTGCGATCGCCTGTTTCACTTGAATTCCTGCCTTAGATTACGCAGGTGTTTTGAGATGGGGAAGAATGTGTGTCTGTCTGTTCCCTCTGATAAGTTTTGAATAAACATAAGCAGTCTAATTTGAACAAACTTTTTTTGTTCGAAAGATCTCGGCGAGGACACCTCATTCTCATGTTTCACTTTTTGATTTGAACAATTTTTCGTTCAATTTTGAACAGTTAAAAAAAATAACATTAGTGCCTATACGGGGAACTTCCAGCTCAAGCTAGATCCTGAACATAAAGGTGTATTTTTTTCAAACTAACTTTGCTATAAAATGGATTTGATGAAGAATACGTGGAAAATATTTTTCTGAAAAGTAGAGCCGCTATACAGTCTACATAGGGGCCTTAGGCAGGAATTCAAGTGAAACACCATTGCAATTGCTTCGAGGCGATCGCAAATTGCAATCGCTACTGGAAGTCGAATTACATTAGAATCGCATCTCGTAGCGATTGTAACGTATCCAAATTTGGGAATTTACGATTGCATTGGTGAGATGCTATCGTTCTTGTTTCACTTGAATTCCTGCCTTAGTTTTAAGGAATCCCATTCCGACGCCTCAACTCCGACTCCGCAACCATCGCAGTAGGTAATGCAGGATCGGTAAAAATGACCGACTCCTACTATTAGAATTTTAGAGCCTTTGACTCTGTCTCCGCCTGTCGACTACGACTGAATACTCCGACTTTTTAACTGTAACTCTGAATCCGCGACTCTAACTCTGACTCAGAAAACATGGCAGAAATGCAGGCAGGGAAAAAATGACTGACTCCTACTCTGAAAAGAAATAACTGTGCAAACAATATTTAGAGTGTTCATTTATTTGTTTTATTTTATTATATTTTTTTTATTATAACATTTTTTTCTTTTTAGCAGACGATTGTCTTCTAACAAAAATTATTCATTTAAGAGAGTTTTTTTTTTATTATTTATTAATTATTTAATTTATTTGCAATTATTGGCAACGGATTAAAAATAAAATTCGTCATATTTTGTTTTGGAACGTTTTTTTTGCTTGATAAAATGTGTTTTGATATGTTTTCTGTTTTTAAATAATTTTTCAAAGCAGTTAAGAAATTTTTCTACGGAAGAACTATCATTGCTGCACTGTTTGAAATATACTTCAACTTTATTTATTCATTCGTTTACTTTTTATGTGCCTATTTCATGAGATGAGATAGACGTATTTTGTTTTTTGGAAATCATCTTTAGTGCTAAAACGATACGTTTGGCATAATTTTCAGTCTCAGGTAATTAAGAGAATATTTATCGCTAAAATGCCGATGTCGGTATACGGGAAAGTGGCTAATTCAGTTCCTAACAGAACAGTTTAACTTTTCTTTTTATCTAAACATAATTTTGTACAATTGAAATTTATCTTTAAACACATTCCATTTAGTGTGTGTGTGTGTGTGTGGGGGGGGGGGGGGTTTAGAAACATCCACTGCCAGCGGGAAAAAAAAGATCGCGAAGCGAATATTTATATTGGTGCTCATACACACATGTTATCGTTTTAAAATAAGCTTTTTTTTTTCTTCGTCCTTAATAATTGTAAAAAAAAAATAATAATAATAATAATACGTTTGTGTTACTCTTAAACTTGTAATGCAGTTCCTATTTTTTGTTTTGTCTCATTAAAATTTTCCGAAAAATAAGTGGTTAATTTATGTTTTTTTCCATTAATTTCTGAAACCACTATGAATTTCCAAGTTCTGGACGTAGAAAAATTCATTGAGGAAAAAGCATTCCCTTAGCAGATCAAAGGAAAACGAGAACTTCACTGGCATAAATTCTGCCCACACCTTGCGAACCGCCCATCTTTCGTCGAAATTCGGTTCGTAATCTATGATGCCGGAAATGACTCTCTATAATCCAATTCATTCGTCGCATAATGATCAGTTGCTGTTTACTTCCATCGTAAACACGTTCCAGTAATTATGTGAAGTAATTTAATTTCCTCAGACCCGGTAGTCGAATTAAATTCCCGCCTCATTCTTTGGTCTCAAAATAATAAGCTTTTTAGAACATATCAAATAGTACATCTAAAAATTTTTTCTTTCGTTTCAGCAATACGCCATTGCTCAAACAGAATATGAAATTTTATTTTGCTTTCAAATCTGGCAGAACTCAAATCAAAAGCTGTGAAATATCGCATTTATTTTTTTTAAATGTACATTTCTGTACATCAGAGTCGACGAGGGCAAGTCCGAAAATGGCGATTTTCACTTTATTACTGCATTGTATGTACACAACTTCATTCAGCAGCGATCACATGAGAACGCTGTTCTATAATAGAAATTTCTTCACAAGTATTTAGCTGAGTTAAAAGAACACGAGTTACATCCTTTATATGCATTAGGCAAACGTTTTCACGCTCTCCTGCAAAGTAAAACCTGGACTTACGTTTGTCTGGCACTGAGGTACACATTTGATTCAACATTTTCTTCGCATTAAATTTTAGTGATGGCATAAAGTAAAATTTTAAGAAAAAAACTGGAATTCAGTCCAGTTTCCCTGGGGAAAAATGAATAAGAATAGTTTCAAGTTCTTCAAGTAATCAATTTGAGAATGAAAGGCATTAAATGCATGCAGTTGAACCGAAAAGCATTTAATGAGCTTCTAAGACCCGATTTCCCAAATTTCTCCATCACATTTACACTTTAAACTTAATACATATATAACTAGTGGATAATTTCTGAAAAAAGATGCTCTTAATTTTCTTTACATTCACTGACTTTTAAGGCCACACGTATCCATTTAGTTTTTTTTTTTTTTTTTGCTTCATTTTGTAAATTAAAAAAGAAATATTTTAATAAGCCTCATTAGGCTGTAAGCTGATGAGTTTAAGTTCAATTAAATTCTTTTGTACTAAATAAATTAGCCAACATAAGCGACCTATAAAGTTCGTTAAGTTCCAACCGGTAGTATTTTTGAAATATTCAAAGAAGGATGATTAAGAACTAAGAGTTCCAGTTAGTAATTTCGTCAACCAAAAGAAGGGTGAAAAAACTTCTAGAGATAAATTAGAAGTTTGTTTCTGGTATAGAAACTTTTTACCTCAAATTTCTACTTACTTTTTTTTTTTTTTGACTGCTTGTTAAACTAATTTCCATCACGTAATACTTCGGATGAATATTTAAGATGGATTTTTTAAAACAAATAAATGAGGGAACACTAATTTTTTATTCAATATTGTATAACTATCATCAGAGATAGTGTTAGAGCTTTTTTTAAGTCTTGAAAATACTCCTTGCCATTTTATCAAGGAGCAAAATTCATGTTGGAAGGTTGAATTTGATGAAAACTAGTAAGGACCGTAGAGTAGGGATCAGTTCCATAAGAAAACTTTTTAATGAATGAAATGGGAGTTGGCAGGAGAGAAAAGGGTGTGTACTATTCAATTTTTTATCCTTTAAAATGTTTGACATTTTTAATTAAAAAAAATTTAAAGCATTCAAATGATTAAAAACTATCAATCGCCCCCTTTTTCTAAAACACTAAATTTTTACTTAAAATGCAAAGCGTTAAAAATGCGTTTGACTAATTTTTTGATGCGTACTTTAGATTTTCAACGAGCGAAATATGCACGTAGAGGCGTTAAAAACATATCTGCTTATTATTCAACACAGACGAATTTTACGCATCGTTATAAGGAGCGAATCAATAGAAGTGAAGACACTTTCCAGTAACTTCCGAGCAGCATCTTTAACAGGAATATGTGGTTTAGTGAAACGTTACAATCGCTACGAGATGCTATTTTATCGTAATTCGACTTCCAGTAGCGATTGCAATTGCGATCGCCTCGAAGCGATTGCAATGGTGTTTCACTTGAATTCGGCCTAAAGTCAGCTGAAAAAATAAATATATAAAAAGTTTAAAGCAGTGAGTAACCGCCCCTAAGCAAGGGCTAAGGCAAAAGTTGTTAAAATAAAGAAAAATATTTAAAAAAATAAAAATAAAATGAAAATAGAAAGCAGATTAAAATAAATACGTTTTATCCAAAAGAGGAAAAAAAAAAATGTTCGTAGCTCTTTCTTTTGGGTGAAATTAGAACGTTTCGGATTTTATTTCTATTTCGTTGCCAACAATTAAAAGAAAATAAATAAAATAAATAAATAACTAATAGAATATTCTCTTAAATAAACAATTTTCACCCGGAAGAAAATCGCCTGCTGAGCTCTTTCTTTATATTTTGAATAAATGCACCCCGAATTTTTTTTATCAAAAATAAAACAAAAAAGTTAAAACTTTTACATGAAAATAAAAACAAATCATCTCAACAGTAATTTTACAGTAGAAAACAAGGCTATGGGGTCGGGGTCGGACTTATTTTGTAGGAAAGGTGTCTCAGGTCGGGAGTCGAAGTCTTTAAAACTCTGAGAGCAATATTTGGTCATCCCCCCTCCCCATCCTTTGAGCTTTTATTTCTGTCATGGCTGCGGAGTCAGAGTCGGAGTCAAGAGCCCTATAACTCTTCAAAGTCCATATTTGGTCATTTTCTGACGCACCCTGTAACCCTGGAATATTTGCACTTTGCTAACATTTCATTTGTATTCATTCCTTTTTATCTCAAACTTGTGTCAATGTCTACTAGATATGGCATTTTGAGTGTTACTAATAATTGTTTTCTATATCTTCATACCAGAAATTTAGACTATGTTCAGAATCTCCATTGTGTTTTGATGCGAAAGAATGATTTTTCTTGTTGTTAATGTTAATATTTTTGAATTGTTTAACAAGTAGCATTCAAATAGCTACATCTCTATCTCTTCTCTACTAATAATAAAGCTGAAGGTGGGTCTTTCTTTCTTTCTTTCTGTCTGTCTGTTACGCGCGTAGCGCAAACCGTTCGGTCGATTTTCATAAAATTTGGCACAAAATTAATTTGTAGCATGGGGTTGTGCACTACGAAGTGTTTCTTCGAAAATTATATTTCGTTCGTTTTCTATTCTAACTCTTAGCTCATTTTTCATACAAATTCGATAAAATAGGGAACAAATATTTCCTACACATTTTCAAGACTTATGCCATTCGAAAGCTTGAAATTTTCTGCTAAAATGATGTCAGTTTGAAGTTTCTAGGAGCATTAGAAGAGCTGTAATAATTGTTTTATTATCCCGGAAATTCAAGGCTTACCTTGAGCAAAGCAAGCCAAACGATTCTAAAATGGTTAAGCGTGAGAATAAAATTTGAAAATAAATTATTTGATAAAATGATTTGAATTATTGAATGAATTATTTTATCAACAGAAATCAACTTTTCATGTTGTTACCATGGTTACGTTTTTATTTGTTTCGTTCTTTTTCCCTTAATAATTTTTAAAATGTATTTGTTTTTGTAGCAATCCAAACTGCAAGCCTTATTAAAATTAGTTAATTGAACTATTTTAACTGTTTTAAAAAAAAATCGTCTGCTTTTCTTTTTTCAGTTTTTAAGGAATTAAAACTCGGTAAATCATAAAAATATTGTATAAATTGCGGTATTGCAACGTTCTTTCTAAAATGTTTCATTTCGAAAAATTTATTATTTTGTTTTTAAAGGTAGGAAAGAAAACTTCCATCTTCTTTTAAACTTTGGTAAAATTTCTGTTGGTTTCCGTAAGCAACAAAATTGTTCTTATTTTCTCTTTTGGCTTATTTTTATATCATACTTTTAAGGAACTACAATTGGATTATGACTAAAATTGAGTATTCTTTCTGCGATATCAATTTATTACCAAATGATGTTTTAATTTTCTTTCTCGGGCAAAGCCGTGCGAGTACCGCTAGTAAATAAATAAATAAATAAAATAAATCCTATATATATTCTTCATCAAGAGCTTTTTCCATCCGCTTTCAAGTTCGGTATCTGTTACTAGTCTTAAGTTTCCCCGTAGGCGTTAACGTTAAGGTTTTTGAACTACATTAAGCTATCTTCCCTGCCTTTATTCTTTTTTTAAAACATCAACGGGAAAATATGCTAAAAAGGAGAATAAATGACTTTCCTTGAGAAATACAATATTTTTTCTTCAGTGCAGGGCCGGATTAACGTCCATTTACTCCCGAGGCCAAACTTAAAAACTGCGCCCTACCTCACGCATCTGAACTCAATCGAAATCGTATCCCCTCATTACCATTTGATGAAATTAAAGATGAGTTTCTATTTTTCTTTTTATTTTCCTATGCACAAAAAAAGAAGGTCCGGATGTGATCCCTGTGAAATTTTTCAAAATTGAAGATTTCAAAATTTAATTTTAAGGCATTTATCGGAAAGTAATGAGATAACTCGCCCTGGGGCAATTTTACGGGTAATTTTAAAGATTACTGATATTTTTTAAGCAAAAATTCAAGTATTTTGTTATATTCGAAGTTACGTTAAACAAGCGATCTTTTCTCCAGGATAAATGTATTTTTAAGCTGTATTTAATGGTATCATTGAATTTTTGAAATACATTTTGAATGATTTTTAAAAATGTGTTAAAGTATGGTAACTGACTGACATTTTAAAAAGTATCATATCAGTCAATTACCTTTTTTTTCATAATTTTCTAAAATTATGTAAAATTTGTTTTGAAAATTTAATTATTCCATTAAATTCAGCTTAAAAATTATAATAATTCAGGAGAAAAGATCGGTTGCACAGCGTGTATTTTGCTTTGGATGTTACAAAATACACACTGCTTTTGTCCTAGAAATGACAGTCACATACCCGTGGAATCCCCCCCCCCCCCAAATTGAAGTTCTACATACGCAATTGCAAGTCATCTTTGATGATGTTAGAAAAGGGAATAAGTTCGAGAACTTCTCCTCCCAACATTTCGAAAATTTTGATGAACTTTAATCATGCTGGGGAAAGGCGGAAATCGAGAGAGGTCTCCTGATACTTTTTCGAAGTTGAGGTCCTAAAATGCCATTTTAGAAGGTTATTTTTTATTCGGGACGATCGGTAACTCTAGTACGAATTTTTTTCGAAATTGAAGACCAAAAACATTGTGGGGCATTCCCTATGTTGTTAGAGAAATGGATGAGGTTTAGCCATTCTCCCCAGAAAGTTTTCGAAATTTTAGTCCTAAATAAGCAATGAGAAACTGTCTTTGAGGACATTAGGAGAAACGACGGTGTTCGGTAATTCGTTTCCGTATGTTTCGGAACTGAAGCCCTGAAAACAACTAGATGATTTGAATAGCGTTAGATGAGGAATGAATGTCGGAGGGGGGAGGGGGGCTCTCTGGGAAAATGTTAAAAATTGAGACTCTAAACACGAGGTCTTAGACGATTTTTAATGAGGTGGGGAGAGGCCTGAAGTCAGGGTCACTTCCCAAAAAAGTTTTCGATCCTGCTGACTAAAAATGGAATTTTAAATAATATTTTATGATATGAAAGTGAGGCGTTTGAGAGCTTTCCATAGAAAAAGTTTCAAAATTGAAGCTCTAAATATGCATTTATAGGAATTCAAATGCATCTGACAGGGCTGGCGCTGAGTGAAAAGATGGGGATTAGGGACTCAATTACGAAAATTTTCAAAATTTTAGACCATCTTCAAAATGTTGGGAGAATAAGGGGGGGAGGGTCTTCTATTTAAAACGTATTTCGAGGCATCTCCTGTATTTTTTTCCCACTTGGCTTAGATTTTCGTGATAATATTTTGAAGGCAAAAAAACAATATATATATGTGTATTAATAATATGTTGGAAAATAACTGACCCATTAACTGACGTAATTATAAATAATATATACAAAGTTTAAGTGTATATAAAGTATATATAAAGTAGTTTGAATGCAAAATAATCAAAAAATTCTGCAGAGGTGCCTCGACATGAGGTCATTGTTAACTCCCAAAATTTCCTTCTTCGCCAAATAATGTCTGCCAGTTTGGAAAATTTGGAAATAACAATTCAATAAATTTTAGTAAGATATCTAATGTCTCTTTTCGTTAAATGTTGATACTTGTGCATGCTCGTATTTTATCCTGAACAAAAATTTGAAGTTTCACATTCGGTAAATTAACTTCCCCCTCCCAAAAATTTTAACTTTGGGCTCCCCTATTAATTGGCAGTCCTAAATAAATATGAATTAATAAATTATTAATTTCAAAAAAAAAAAAAAAATACTGACATGATTTATAGAGAGAAAAATTGTTTCATAAAAAAAGTTTCATGTTGACCATTGTCTGTACAATGGCTTTTACTAATTTTCCTGTTCGCCATATTTTCCAAGAAATGATTGTTTAAACCAAATGTATGGAAAAGTATCAGCTTAGACCAGAAAATGAATTACCTCAACTCAAGTTTTACGTCCCCTTCCCCTCAAATTGCTCTTTTTTTTTACTGAACTGGCATTTTGCAATCACTTCTTGTTGAATATTTTCTCTATATATTTTATAGCGCTTTGGCGTTCTTGTTTTTTCTTTCTTTCTTTCTTTCTTTCTTCCTTTATTTTTTGTTTATTTATTTTTACAACGAACTGTGTATTAATTCTTTCCTCCGCTATATGCGCCCTTACGAGCTTGCGCCCCTAGGCCAATACCTAGGATGGCCTATTGGGTAATCCGGGCCTGCTTCAGTGGCTGTAAACTTAAAGCAAGGTTTTATTTTTAGTTTTTTTAGGAGACAATGAAAAAAAGCGCAATATAGCCGAACGAGTGATAATACGGGGGGATACTACTTATTCAAATCATCAATTAATCTACCGGAAAGCTGTTTAACCGGCATGCGCTCCTAAGGTGAGTAACAGCCTTTTGAAAAAGTCAGTAAAAGGAATTTTGGTATTTATTTTGGGTAAGACCCCCGAAGCGAGCCCAGACGTTTGACTGCCAAAGTCAAGACCAGCAGGGCAGGCCACAAGCAGCGAAAGATACAGAAAAACCGGACCTACGATGCTAAGTTCTGAAACACTCGCTGCCTGTCAGTTTGCCGCGAAGATTTAGCAGCCTTGGAATTCGGCAGCTGTTGTCCGTTTTGAGCGAGACTGCATGCACGGAGCCGATTTTCGTCCGTAACGTCTCTTTACGATCAAATTCACAGGTTGGACAAAATAGTGAGAAAGTTTGAAAAAAGAGGGTAGAGAAAGGGAAGAGAAGGGGGGAAAGTGATACGGCATTTTCCGTTGCCATGACAACCAAGTGAAAGTTTCAACTCTGGGATGCTGCGTTTTTGAAATGTGTAGTTTTTTTCCCCATCTTGTGGTGCTCCTTATTTTCTTTTGTTATTGATGTGTGAGTGCATTTGTGTTTGGATACCTCATGCAGTGCAATTTCTGGATATTTGTTAATTTATTTCTGGATTCAGTTAAAAGGTAAGATTTTTTCTAAATACTTATCTTTTAACTGTTACTTTTGAGAAATAATTGCGTTTTTAGTACGTTCTTCTAGTAATTACGAAAGTATAGGAAGTCTACTGGGATTTTTTATTTTTTCAAAAAAGATAGTAGTAAGGTACACCCCGGTGGGCGGTCATCGGTGGTCAGCGTGACCTCCTAAAATGTCCCTTATCCAACAACTTTTGTCAGAAAATTTGGTAAATTTGGAGACTGTTTTCACTGTTGCACTTTTTAAAATGTTACATAATATATCTTTTACATAATATAACTCTGAGAGTTGAGAATTCCGTCCCTTTTTGAAACTTTAAGTTCTTTACCCCCTCCCCCCTCTTGTTTGTAGCATTCATAGTTTGTCTAAAAAGTTTTTACTTCAATCACTTCTTCTTAAAGAAGATCAATTAAAAAAAAATCTGAAGAAAACATTAGTTGGGAAATGAAAATTTAAATGGGAAATTTTCTCTAAGTGCTGATGATTGAAGTTTGCAGCATTCGTCTAAAAATATTATATTCAGTAAAAAACCAAAAGCAGTTAACAGTAAAGGGACTTCAATTGATTTGTAACAGAGATGGAAAAGATTCCATCAGAAATTAAATCTACATGTGCAATCTTCCCATGCAAAATTACAATGTCATATGTAAGTTCTAAGAAAGAATATGAAAAATTATTATTTTTTCATTCGAAAATAAACAGCAAATAGTTTTTGAAAAGATTTTGCAAAAAAGAATCAGTTTATACTGCCGTGCTAAGTGCAAATATGGTATCTGCAGTCAAGCTCAAACTGAGATAAAATTCTTTAAAGCTTTGCGCCTCCATAAATTTGATTCAGATGAAATTTTTTCAGATGTTTTCAGAAAATATTTCCCGCTCTCAAATGACCATTTAATTTTGTATTTAGGTAAAATACGTCACAAAGAGCCACCTGGTAGCGGTAACTCAATTTTGTCAAAAAGTGCAGATACGACTTTTGTGCTTAGCACGGCAGTATAGTTCTTTTTAAGTTGCTGGTTATTGTTCAATAATCATAAAGTAATGGTTTTTCCTTCTTGTATTCAGATATAAAAGCTGAATGTCTACGCAGCAGTACGGAACGATAAAGATACTTGTTTTTATTGTTAAAATCAATAAGAATAAATTATTTGACTTCCTATTTCCAAAATATTTCCTTTAATTGGTACATATGGAACTTTTTGGCAGCTTGCAGTATATGCAAGCAATATTTTGCATTGTTTAACTTAAATTTTTCATTGTTGAAGTCCGTTGTTATGTAAAGCAAGCATTCTTAAAAACCAAATTAAATTTTCTGTTTATTATCATTATTTTATTTTGTAATAGCTATATTTGAATGAAATTAATCATTAATGATTCACGAATACTTTAAATTTTTGTTATAATTTTAAAGTTCTATCAGGTCTCTTAATTATTATTATAGTGACAGGTGGGATTTTAATAAATAAAATAAAATAATTATTATTATTGTTATTATTATTGTTATTATTATTATTATTATTATTTTTGTAATTTATTGTCACATAATACTAAAATTAATTGGAACGTAAAATACGAATTTGAAACTAGTACGAGTACTACAATTGTTTCGAAATTGAATTATAAATTAGATTCTTTTTAAAAGCACCGTCTAAAATAATGGTTTGCTAATTTTAAAACAAGTGACTTTTTTTTATATGAAGTCGAAAATCAATGTTGAATTGAAACCTTTATTTTAAATTTGCGCTTGGAAAATAGAAATAAAACAAATGATTTTAAAGATACAGAAACAATAAAAAATTATATCTTCTGCTTTATTATCGTTGCCACATTTTTTGTGAAGTGTTCGTTCAGGTTTTTATGTACAGCAGAAAACGAACTGTTGTTTTTACAGTATAATACTGGCAGCTGAGGCTCCAATTTAAAACTGTAAAATACACAGTAATAAACAGTAATTTTACAGTTTCTTACTGTAAAGTAAAAAATTTTACTGTTTATTGCCGGAAAATTTAGCTGTATTATACTGTAAAAACAACAGTATAATACTGGCATCTGAGGTTCCAGTTTAAAACTAAAATGCACGGTAATAAACTGTTAAATTAGCGATTTTATAGTTTATTACTGAAAAATTAGCAATTTTACAGTTTAGTATTGTGAAACTAGCAATTTTTAGTTTATCACTATAAAATTAGCTGCATTATACTGTAAAAACAACACTCATTTTATACGCCGCCTAAATTTTTTACGCTCCTTAAAATTCTTGAGAATATTGTGAAAAGTTGCACATTTTTATGAACCAATATAGTACCTAAAAGCAAATAGTCGTGCAAAAGCTTCTTCTGTCGCTCGTCGCTATTACACTCTGTTCCCACTTATAGTGATTTCTCCCAGAGTTTAGACAAAAGATAATTATTTCATTTTTTTATTTCATTATTATAATGTAACTAATTGTTAATCCTGGAATATTTGATTGCACTCGACATTGTTAATTTGTGGAAGTTCTGCTTCAAAAGAGATAATTTAGTTAGTCTAGCACATAAATATAATTTCATAAATGCACAACTATCGCAATTTATTTGCTAAAACATAATGAAGTTAGTTTGCGTATTATTTGCTATTTTAAGCTGATAACTATTGGAAAATGTTAGAATATTGCTCACAGCATTGAAAAGAGGTGAGAAGACCTGCGGGAAATTCGATTATGTTTTATAAATAAATGCGGATAGAGTTCAATCAGCATACGTTTAGGTGAATTGAATTGGGCGAGTTATGTATATGTATTTGTATTCAAAGGAGCAGCTACGGTTTCCTTTCTTTTTCTTTTTTCAATGCATGAAAAGCACTTTTGACATTTTTAGCCGAGCAAATTTCTTTTCGGAGATATGAACATGTGCGCAAATAGTGTGGATCATAATGACGATCGACAAAAAATTTTGAATAAACTAATTTTAGAAGGATAAAATTAAAAAATGGCAGGAAAAGAAAAGATGTGTATTATTTTAATTTTTAACATTTGGAAATGATTTCTTTAACATTTTGAATTGAAAAAGTACGTTCCTATAAAAAATTAAAAACAATTCCGAACTTTATTTTGTATCTTTTTTTTCCAAATGTTTATTAGAATGTTAATGTCAAATGTTTGTTAAAATACCAAGCGCAGAAGTACGCTGGACTAAATGATTGAGGTTTATTTTCTGTTCCCAGTGAGTTAAATACGTAATTATTTTCTTTTTTTTCCTTGGAAACTCCTGCGGACAGTTGGTACACATATATGTGCATCATATGCAGCATAGGATCATATCCTCCCCGATCCTTAAGTGTCTTAATAAGACAGGTCAGGACACCTTATAAGCAGGGATCGATTTACGCACCTTGATGCCCCGAGGCACTGAAAGATATGGTGCCCCCCCCCCCAAAAAAAAAATCGCCTCTTTTTTTTATTTAAATGCTCATTGGATTTATATGAAGGCTAAGTTTTATTTTCATGAAAATTTATTTTCATAAAATAAAGTGTTTTTATTTTCAAAAATTTCATATTTGGCAAAACTGAGAATTATTGAATTTCCTAAATGTTAGAAAACAATGTTAAAATTAGAGTTAATGTATGACTTTTTAATTTGAATCCTTATTTGTACAAACTGGAAAAATAAGAATACATTTCAATATATTATTTTGAGAGAAAGAAAACTTAGCAAAATATCGATTTGATTGGAAACAAGTTTTGATAATTATTAAGTACCAATTGCTTTTGAAAACTAAAATGCAATTAAATTGTAAAATGAAATAAACCATAATAATTAAAAAGCAACCACAAGAAAAAATGACAGTACACCATGACATTTCTCTTTTTGAATTCATCAAACGTAAACTAGGCTTTGAATAACCTTTTTTGTGCCATTGAACTACCGTGCATCACGAAGAAGCAAATTTTACTGCAAAGTAAAAACAGGAAATTTTGACAAAACTCTTCTGTAATAATTTTTAACGGCCTGCTTGTTGATAACGCTTCACATTGACATTAGTTATTATGATTATAAAATCCGATTTAGCAAAGCTTTGCTATCTTACACCAAGAAAACGAGGGAAAGGGGATGACTTTGTTGGCTTACAAGGCCTTATTTGGTCACCTACGTTATTTTAATAAAAAGTTAAAAAATAAAAGAATTAAGTTATTATCAATGGATATTTTATGTGTTTTGCTCTCACATGCAGTAAGCTTTAAAAACCTAAAAATGGAAACATTTTAAATTAAGGATAAAATTTTAGTATTGATTTGTACAGGAAATTCAAGGGTAATGATTGTTGAACTATTTAATATCTTGCATTATCTAAGTACGAATTGAAAAAAGTACTGTATGAGTAGATGAATTTTCTCATTTTTTTTTGTCATGAAAAATAATTAGTACTGTTGCATTTGCACAATATCTAAAAAGGGTTAGTATTACAATATTGCTACAAAAAACCCTGAATTCATACTTTTAGGTTTAATATAGATTTTGTTGTGAAAAGTGTCACTTCTTCATTTCCTTTAAAAAAAAAAAATCTGTTGGTGACAGCTCTTTCACTGATCCACAGAAATGCAGGAAAATTATTTAGATTATTAATGCCATTATTAATGATTTTAAGTACACTGTTATTGAAAAAAAAAAAAAAAATACATGCTTTGGTAAAACATTTAATTTAATCTTTATTTACTATGAAACTAGTATTTATTAATTAATGAAATATATGCAATTTTGCTTCAACTTTTAATCTTAGCTTTGTGCATATTACTTTCCCGCATTTATCATGTATATACCTCATCACCACCAAAAACGGTTTGTTAAAATTGCTATTGTATATATTAATTCGTTTAGCACATAAATCATTCAGTTTTTAATTAAAGATTTTGGAATTGGAGTCTCAGGGGAAAAATAAACAATTGTATCCACTTAGCGAGCTTTATATATACTATATTAAAAGAAACCTTAGCGTCATCACAAATTTAATTACATTTATAAATTGTGAATCCCTTTTATTTAGTGGTAAGGGAAAAATAGAAAAAAATGTACATACATTTTTATAGACAGCTTCGTATTAAGTTCAAATTGAAAATTAAATGTTAACAACTAGGGGGCTTGCTTGAAAATTAAAAAAATATGTTGTTTTCGTGACTTATTTTAGCATTTCAACGGCAAAATTGTTCTGAATTTTTTAAGACGTTCTAAATTCATTTTTAGTGAAACACTTAATCTCTTCGCTGCTTCAGTTCACTTGGTACTTTGGGGAATAGTAAGCAAGCGAGAAAGTTTCACACAATTGATTTGTTTAGCGTGAATAATTCAAAACTGCATAATAATGAAATTGATAAAGTAGGATTAAATCTATTAGTAACGTAGGACTGCGAAATTAAACGTTTTGAAAGTACAAAAAAAAGTGTTTACTGATCTCTATGTTATTTGGTGTGCTGACTTCGAAGAAAATCTCCATTTCTGTCAATCACGTCAGGATTTTTTGGAATATTGATTTTTATTTTTTCTGAAAGCCTCCATCAAAAAGTATTCTCCAAAACTGTTTATGTAGCAAAAGTAGTATTTTTTTAATTTAAACTCATAGAAAATAATCTATTATTGGTTGTACACATTGACTAGTCAGAAATCAATAATTTTTCTGGTCTAAATGGATAAAGTCCAGATTGCACGAACCTCGTTTGGGCGAGAGAAATACATAAAACTGTCTTCAATTTGATTTTTTAAAAATTATGGTGCAAATTCTTGAAGGAAATCACCATCATACTACTTTAATATGTTTTATTAATGAGTAACACACATAAAATGAACAATTGACCAAGAGGAGAAATAATGTGCATGGAAGTTTGAAGCAAATTTTGGACGACAAAAAATGAAACAAAAAAGGTTCATATTTACAGCTGTCCCACTTTCGTTAATATTTTTACTGCATATCTATGATGTCTTGGTAAAACCTTTCAACCTGTGCTGGGGGAGGACCTGTATTAGGACTGATCCTAAATTTTCTGCGACACATGTAGATGAAGGAAATGTAATTTCAGGACAGCCATGTAGCAGCTCAATGCTTGGACTTTGCAGAGCATGCTCATTGCGATTCTTTTATAGTCTATATTCTCGTAATGACCCAGAAATTTACTGATCATGTCTTTTAAGGCAAATCAAGCTTCTTCTTCTGCTTTTTTTTGTTATGCTGCTTTACATTCAATAAGCTAGTGGATTTTTGGACCTACTTAAAGATTCCCTCTCTCAGCCTAACTTCCGATAAACCTGGAAGCTTTCTGCACACGTATTTGAAACAATCGCCATCTTTTGGTACATCCTTGAACAACTGCTTCATTACACCTAATTTCAGGACCAGAGGCGATAGCAATTTTGTTTTTAGTAGACAGATTATTAGGTTCAACCTGAGAAAATGGCTGAGGTGAGAATCGTCTCTAGAGAGATTACATTTCTTATAGAAAACTTGATCTCCTGGATGTTCTGAGCCTGAAGACTCTGGACAAATGACTACGCTGTTAAAAATATATGTTGCTTTTACAGTATAATACAGCTAATTTTAAAGTAACAAACTGAAAAAAATTGTTAATTTTACAGTAATAAACTGCAAAAATTGTTAATTTTACAGTAATAAACTGTAAAATTTGCAATTTTACACTGATAAGCAATAACATTTCTAATTTTGCAGTACTAAACTGTAAAATTGCTAAATTTACAGTTTAATTGCTGTGCATTTTACAGTTTCAACTGGAACCTCTGCTACCAGTAATATACTGTTCTTTTTACAGTATAATACAGCTAATTTTGTGGTATTAAACTGTAAAATTGTGGTAATAAACTGTAAAATTTCGATTTTTACAGTTTATTACTGTACAGTTTACAGTTTTAAACTGGAACCTCTGCCGCGAGTATTATACTGTAAAAACAAGTTTTTTTTTTGCAGTGTAGACTTTCAGCTGGATCCAAAGGCATTGGTACACTAACTTTATAAGGAACGGCGCCTATGACAGATAAAATGCTATCAGGATAAGATATTAGATTTTTGATTTTTTTTTTCAATTATTGCCACTGAAATAGCTGGAACAAAAGTAACAATCATTAAAGTGGGATTTTAGTTTCATTCCCGTTCATAGGAATTTTAAATTACAAAGTAATCTTTGCTGTGAGCCATCATAGCGTAGATAATTGAGACACTGCACACAGGCTTTGTGAGAAAATTACTACTCTTCCTTGTCACGAATTTCAGGCGAAAATACGCAAAAAAAAAAAAAAAAAATCGTCTTGCATAGTCTTTATGCAATTTTTACTAACACTATATTCGCTACATACGAAATAAAAATCGCGTGGCGAATTTTTTTTCAATTTCTTGAGCTTGAAGCCATGTTTTGTGAAAAATGCCGAGAAAAGCAATTGTAAAAATTGTTTCTGTTATGGAGTTTCCACTTGTTACTTTAAAGTTTCGGGTCAAATAGGGGTTTTTGACTAAATGCAGGTTTTACTTTTGTAGAAAAATGACCAGTCTGGAGGAAAAAAAATTCAAAGCCGGGGAAACAAAAACGCATAAATGTAATGAAAAGCCATGCAAAATTTATTATTATCTACTTATATTAAAAACTGAGTATCTTTCTCACTATCTTTCTTTCTAACTATCTTTCTATCTTTCTATGTCACGCTTCTTTCTCCTGAACGGGTCATTCCATTTTAAATCAACAAATGGGGTGCGCATCACCATTTTTGATTTAGATGAAAATTTGCATGTGTATTCCTTTTACTTCCCAGAGCTCAAAACAGTGTTCATTTTATTTTTAAAAAATTTACCCTTTGATATATAGGCCATTTTTGTTGTTGGCAACAGCGAAAATTGGGCGTTTTGATGCTTTGTTTGATGAACTATAACTTTTTTTCTATCAAAGATTTTGAGCTCAAATATAGCTCATTGGAAAGCTAAGAAAAAGATCTTTTTATATATGCTATCAATAAATTTCAGATTTTAAAAAAATATTTATTTTTTCAAGGTCAAAGTTCACGACGAAAATAACATTTTTTACTACTTTCGAGCATTAAAAAACCCATGAAGGGTTCAAAGTAACAAGCCGATTTTTTCATCATATATTCATAGTCATGGTTACTTACTGTATAAAAAAAATTGGCTTGTTACTCCACCCCCTTTATGAGATATGCCCCCCCAAAGTTGTAAATTTTTTAAAAAATCCAATTTTCAACGCTAAAAAAATGCATGTGGGGGGCAAGATAAAAAATTTTTTATATGTGGTATGTTAAGTACTTTTAACCAGCTTTCTAATGAAACAAAAGTTGCTTTGTTATTCAAAGGCGTTTGGCAGATATAAGGGACTGAACTTTCAAAAAATTGCACAAAAACAACACGATTATTTTCATTTTTTTAAATCTTTTTTTTATTTAAATGTAATTATATACCTTATTCTTTGCCTTAAATGCTAAAAAAAGACTAAGAAGAGCAATGAAGAAACATATTTAAAGTTTAATAAGATAATTTAATACTTTTAACACCTGGGAATATAGAATACCACTAAACTTGTCTGATTTTTAAACATCTGATTGCTACCTATAACAGGACTGAGAATTTCTCAACTTGCCCAGGTTTGTTCATACCATGTGGTTTTCCTTGTTCTGGCTTGATCTCACATGTGTATCTTAGTTGTCTTTCAAATTCTGAAAGAAGTAGGTTGTTGAGCTAGTGTTTCTGCTGTAAAATCTTGTGAAGCTGATGTGATTTCTTTTCATTTCAAGTTCATTCATATTCACAGAATGTTTTGTTAAAGGTAAAAGAAGAAATTCTTTAGAATCCTTAAATATAAATTTAAATTTGTCTTTCTACATGTAAACAGTGAATAAGTTATGGATAACCCTAAATGCTCCATAGGAGTTTTTGAGAATGATGATTGTAATATTTTAAGTTACAGTAGGCAGTCTACTGTAAATAGTATTTCTGAGTACAGTGATAATGATAAAACTTTACTGCACCTGAGAACTAGGTGTAAAACTATTGAAACTGTTTGTACCTACCATGCAAAAAAATTTCTTGCCAAATTTTGCCACCTTTATGGAACTTCTTGCTGGTAGGTACAAACAGTTTCAATAGTTTTACACCTAGTTCTCAGGTGCAGTAAAGTTTTATCATTATCACTGTACTCAGAAATACTATTTACAGTAGACTGCCTACTGTAACTTAATATATTACAATCATTCTCAAAAACTCCTATGGAGCATTTAGGGTTATCCATAACTTATTCACTGTTTACATGTAGAAAGACAAATTTAAATTTATATTTAAGGATTCTAAAGAATTTCGTTTTTTACCTTTAACAAAACATTCTGTGAATATGAATGAACTTGAAATGAAAAGAAATCACATCAGCTTCACAAGATTTTACAGCAGAAACACTAGCTCAACAACCTACTTCTTTCAGAATTTGAAAGACAACTAAGATACACATGTGAAAGCAAGCCAGAACAAGGATGACCACATGGTATGAACAAACCTGGACAAGTTGAAAAATGCTCAGTCCTGTTACTCCACAATAGGTAGCAATCAGATGTTTAAAAATCAGACAAGTTTAGTGGTATTCTATATTCCTAGGTGTTAAAAATATTAAATTATCTTATTAAACTTTAAATATGTTTCTTCATTGCTCTTCTTAGTCTTTTTTTAGCATTTAAAGCAAAGAATAAGGTATATAATTACATTTAAATAAAAAAAAGATTTAAAAAAATGAAAATAATCGTGTTGTTTTTGTGCAATTTTTTGAAAGTTCAGTCCCTTATATCTGCCAAACGCCTTTGAATAACAAAGCAACTTTTGTTTCATTAGAAAGCTGGTAAAAAGTACTTAACATACCACATATAAAAAATTTTTTATCTTGCCCCCCACATGCATTTTTTTAGCGTTGAAAATTGGATTTTTTAAAAAATTTACAACTTTGGGGGGGCATATCTCATAAAGGGGGTGGAGTAACAAGCCAATTTTTTTTATACAGTAAGTAACCATGACTATGAATATATGATGAAAAAATCGGCTTGTTACTTTGAACCCTTCATGGGTTTTTTAATGCTCGAAAGTAGTAAAAAATGTTATTTTCGTCGTGAACTTTGACCTTGAAAAAATAAATATTTTTTTAAAATCTGAAATTTATTGATAGCATATATAAAAAGATCTTTTTCTTAGCTTTCCAATGAGCTATATTTGAGCTCAAAATCTTTGATAGAAAAAAAGTTATAGTTCATCAAACAAAGCATCAAAACGCCCAATTTTCGCTGTTGCCAACAACAAAAATGGCCTATATATCAAAGGGTAAATTTTTTAAAAATAAAATGAACACTGTTTTGAGCTCTGGGAAGTAAAAGGAATACACATGCAAAT
This sequence comes from Uloborus plumipes, assembly GCA_038373865.1. Taxonomy (NCBI): domain Eukaryota; kingdom Metazoa; phylum Arthropoda; class Arachnida; order Araneae; family Uloboridae; genus Uloborus; species Uloborus plumipes. Next base: position 51,997 of record JAXGGA010002526.1, read on the forward strand.
TTTCATCAAAATCAAAAATGGTGATGCAACAACTTTTTTGAAAATTTGTTGATTTAAAATGGAATGACCCGAACGCCAATGAACTGAAAGTCGAACCAGGTACCGATAGATAGGTAATTTTTCAAGCTTCTTTAGTTTCAATTGATATAATTATACGATTTTAATTAGCGAAGATATCAATTAATAAGTAGTCAAGTTTAAAGCGATTAAGCCTAATAAATGATTAAATATGAAATCCATTCTTGCAAACCGTCGTTGCTATGAAACAGTATAATAACAATGATAATGAGAATTTTGAATGAAGGCTTAACTAAATCAAACACGAAACTCATAAGCGGACCACTTACGTAGAATTTTTATCGCTAGCTACTGGTAATATTTTGAAACATTTATTTGTTGAAGAGCCATCTACTTATATTAAAAACTGAGTATCTATGTCTGCTTTTTTTCTTTGAGCGACCTGAACTTACTGAAACTTTCCTCACCATCTTGAAGGCGTGAAGCATCTCAATAATTCGAATGATTTTTTTATATAGGAAAAAAGTAAAGGCGTGAAGCGCCTGTAAGCGAGCCGCCTTGGCGGGGAGTAATTTCTTTAAATTTTTTTTCTCACTACTTTCAGGGCACGGAGTGCCCGTGCAACGCCGGGCCACGTGCGTGGTATGTCTTGAAATCGAATGAACATTAAATTATATCAAATAATATAATTTCAGAATGAGGTAAAAGTTAGAGAGGGGGGACGTTATGCATCAGCATGCCGCAGGAAGCTAATCTAGCTGCCCTGGCAGCTAGTCTACTTATATTAAAAACCGAGTATCTATCTTTCTTTCTTTCTATCTTTCTTTCTAACTATCTATCTATGTCACGCTTCTTTCTCCTGAACGCCAATGAACTGAAAGTCGAACCAGGTACCGATAGATAGGTAATTTTTCAGGCTTCATTAGTTTCAGTTTATATAATTATACGATTTTAATTAGCGAAGATATCAATTAATAAGTAGTCAAGTTTAAAGCGATTAAGCCTAATAAATGATTAAACTTCCAAGACATTTCTTACCGTTGCCATTTTGAATAAAAACGTTAATTAAATTATTGAACTGCTTAAAATTCCAAGATATTTATTTCTTACCGTTGCCATTTTGAATTAAAACGTTAATTAAATTATTGAACTATTTAAAATTCCAAGATATTTGTTTCTTTCCGTTGCGATTTTAAATTAAAACGTTAATTAAATTGAACTTTTTAAAATGAAAGAGTGTTATTTTTTTCCATTGTCATTGGAATACGTGTTATAACAAAGTTCTAACAATTGTTTTTATTCTAATTATTAATGACATATTTTTTCTCTGGTACCATTTTGAAAATGTGTTTTTAAATAAAATTGCAATTGCTGTTTTTAGAAGGGGCTTTTTTTTGGCTGCGATCCAAATATTAAAAGAACTTTTTCGTTTAGAATTTTGCAATTAATTTTACAGGAAGAAAGCGGTTTGTAAATAATTATTTTTGGAAAGGAATTTTATTTGTTATTTAGGGAGAGTGCTAAGTATGCGCTACTTGACATCGTCTTTATTTTTGAGGAAGCATGTGCAAATAATTCGATTGATTCTTTGATGCAGGAAAGCTTTTTAGCGAGCCGCTTTATCGGGGAGTAGTTTATTAAACTTTTCCTTGGTACTTTAAAGGCGAGCCGCCTTGGCGGCGAGTAGTTTTTTGAAACTTTCCTCGCTACTGTAAAGGCGAGCCGCCTTGACGGCGAGTAAACTGTTTAAACTTTCCTCATTACTTTAAAGGCGAGCCGCCTTGGTGGCGAGTAGTTTTCTCAAACTGCCTTCACTACATTACAGCCCGTGCAACGCCGGGCCACGCAGCTAGTCTACTTATATTAAAAACCGAGTATCTATCTTTCTTTCTTTCTTTCTATCTTTCTTTCTAACTATCTATCTATGTCACGCTTCTTTCTCCTGAACGCCAATGAACTGAAAGTCGAACCAGGTACCGATAGATAGGTAATTTTTCAGGCTTCATTAGTTTCAGTTTATATAATTATACGATTTTAATTAGCGAAGATATCAATTAATAAGTAGTCAAGTTTAAAGCGATTAAGCCTAATAAATGATTAAACTTCCAAGACATTTCTTACCGTTGCCATTTTGAATAAAAACGTTAATTAAATTATTGAACTGCTTAAAATTCCAAGATATTTATTTCTTACCGTTGCCATTTTGAATTAAAACGTTAATTAAATTATTGAACTATTTAAAATTCCAAGATATTTGTTTCTTTCCGTTGCGATTTTAAATTAAAACGTTAATTAAATTGAACTTTTTAAAATGAAAGAGTGTTATTTTTTTCCATTGTCATTTGGAATACGTGTTATAACAAAGTTCTAACAATTGTTTTTATTCTAATTATTAATGACATATTTTTTCTCTGGTACCATTTTGAAAATGTGTTTTTAAATAAAATTGCAATTGCTGTTTTTAGAAGGGGCTTTTTTTGGCTGCGATCCAAATATTAAAAGAACTTTTTCGTTTAGAATTTTGCAATTAATTTTACAGGAAGAAAGCGGTTTGTAAATAATTATTTTTGGAAAGGAATTTTATTTGTTATTTAGGGAGAGTGCTAAGTATGCGCTACTTGACATCGTCTTTATTTTTGAGGAAGCATGTGCAAATAATTCGATTGATTCTTTGATGCAGGAAAGCTTTTTAGCGAGCCGCTTTATCGGGGAGTAGTTTATTAAACTTTTCCTTGGTACTTTAAAGGCGAGCCGCCTTGGCGGCGAGTAGTTTTTTGAAACTTTCCTCGCTACTGTAAAGGCGAGCCGCCTTGACGGCGAGTAAACTGTTTAAACTTTCCTCATTACTTTAAAGGCGAGCCGCCTTGGTGGCGAGTAGTTTTCTCAAACTGCCTTCACTACATTACAGCCCGTGCAACGCCGGGCCACGCAGCTAGTCTACTTATATTAAAAACCGAGTATCTATCTTTCTTTCTTTCTTTCTTTCTTTCTATCTTTCTTTCTAACTATCTATCTATGTCACGCTTCTTTCTCCTGAACGCCAATGAACTGAAAGTCGAACCAGGTACCGATAGATAGGTAATTTTTCAGGCTTCATTAGTTTCAGTTTATATAATTATACGATTTTAATTAGCGAAGATATCAATTAATAAGTAGTCAAGTTTAAAGCGATTAAGCCTAATAAATGATTAAACTTCCAAGACATTTCTTACCGTTGCCATTTTGAATAAAAACGTTAATTAAATTATTGAACTGCTTAAAATTCCAAGATATTTATTTCTTACCGTTGCCATTTTGAATTAAAACGTTAATTAAATTATTGAACTATTTAAAATTCCAAGATATTTGTTTCTTTCCGTTGCGATTTTAAATTAAAACGTTAATTAAATTGAACTTTTTAAAATGAAAGAGTGTTATTTTTTTCCATTGTCATTTGGAATACGTGTTATAACAAAGTTCTAACAATTGTTTTTATTCTAATTATTAATGACATATTTTTTCTCTGGTACCATTTTGAAAATGTGTTTTTAAATAAAATTGCAATTGCTGTTTTTAGAAGGGGCTTTTTTTGGCTGCGATCCAAATATTAAAAGAACTTTTTCGTTTAGAATTTTGCAATTAATTTTACAGGAAGAAAGCGGTTTGTAAATAATTATTTTTGGAAAGGAATTTTATTTGTTATTTAGGGAGAGTGTAAGTATGCGCTACTTGACATCGTCTTTATTTTTGAGGAAGCATGTGCAAATAATTCGATTGATTCTTTGATGCAGGAAAGCTTTTTAGCGAGCCGCTTTATCGGGGAGTAGTTTATTAAACTTTTCCTTGGTACTTTAAAGGCGAGCCGCCTTGGCGGCGAGTAGTTTTTTGAAACTTTCCTCGCTACTGTAAAGGCGAGCCGCCTTGACGGCGAGTAAACTGTTTAAACTTTCCTCATTACTTTAAAGGCGAGCCGCCTTGGTGGCGAGTAGTTTTCTCAAACTGCCTTCACTACATTACAGCCCGTGCAACGCCGGGCCACGCAGCTAGTCTACTTATATTAAAAACCGAGTATCTATCTATCTATCTTTCTTTCTTTCTTTCTATCTTTCTTTCTAACTATCTATCTATGTCACGCTTCTTTCTCCTGAACGCCAATGAACTGAAAGTCGAACCAGGTACCGATAGATAGGTAATTTTTCAGGCTTCATTAGTTTCAGTTTATATAATTATACGATTTTAATTAGCGAAGATATCAATTAATAAGTAGTCAAGTTTAAAGCGATTAAGCCTAATAAATGATTAAACTTCCAAGACATTTCTTACCGTTGCCATTTTGAATAAAAACGTTAATTAAATTATTGAACTGCTTAAAATTACAAGATATTTATTTCTTACCGTTGCCATTTTGAATTAAAACGTTAATTAAATTATTGAACTATTTAAAATTCCAAGATATTTATTTCTTTCCGTTGCGATTTTAAATTAAAACGTTAATTAAATTGAACTTTTTAAAATGAAAGAGTGTTATTTTTTTCCATTGTCATTGGAATACGTGTTATAACAAAGTTCTAACAATTGTTTTTATTCTAATTATTAATGACATATTTTTTCTCTGGTACCATTTTGAAAATGTGTTTTTAAATAAAATTGCAATTGCTGTTTTTAGAAGGGGCTTTTTTTGGCTGCGATCCAAATATTAAAAGAACTTTTTCGTTTAGAATTTTGGAATTAATTTTACAGGAAGAAAGCGGTTTGTAAATAATTATTTTTGGAAAGGAATTTTATTTGTTATTTAGGGAGAGTGCTAAGCATGCGCTACTTGACATCGTCTTTATTTTTGAGGAAGCATGTGCAAATAATTCGATTGATTCTTTGATGCAGGAAAGCTTTTTAGCGAGTCGCTTTATCGGGGAGTAGTTTATTAAACTTTTCCTTGGTACTTTAAAGGCGAGCCGCCTTGGCGGCGAGTAGTTTTTTGAAACTTTCCTCGCTACTGTAAAGGCGAGCCGCCTTGACGGCGAGTAAACTGTTTAAACTTTCCTCATTACTTTAAAGGCGAGCCGCCTTGGTGGCGAGTAGTTTTCTCAAACTGCCTTCACTACATTACAGCCCGTGCAACGCCGGGCCACGCAGCTAGTTTTTTTTAAATTCTGACGTGATGGAATTTTTTGATTATTTTTTCTGAAATTAGTACCAAAAAATACGCAAAATTTAGCTGCAACACCTCTTGTATTTTTTTTAATCGCAGGTCTGTGTGATTTTTACTTATAACCAGGGAATTTTTACAACTGAAGACCTAAAAATGGCATTGTAGTCCATCCTTGATGACGCAAAGGCGGATACAAGGGAGGTTCCCGCCCCTCCCTTGGGGGATTCTTCAGTAGTAATTTTTCGATATTGAAGTTCTAAAAATTCAATTTTATAAGAGTTTTCATAAAAGATAGGGTAAGAAGATTTGTAGCTCTCCCCCGGAAATTTGAAGTCTGAATCCTTTATCTTTTGTGATCAATTTTTTTAAAACAGTACGCATGGTAAAAAGTAAGTGAGAAAAATCAATCGCCCTTTCCTTGAAAAATTTCTGGATCCGTCCCTTGTGATGACGTTAGGAGAAGTCATGGGTTTAGAATTCTTTCTCGGATAAGTTTCGATATTGAAGTCTCAAAAAAACACATTTTTGAAGACTTTTCTGTGATACAGAGAGGAGCTGGTTCTATGGCCTTATTAATAAATTTTCGAAATTGAACTCTTAAAATGTGGTTATGGGCCATATTTGCTAACGCTATTAGAAGAGAATACAGAGGGAGATTCAAGGATAATACAATTTATGGAAGCTGAATTTTCCATGCTAGGTGATCTTCAATGAAGTTTAGTGATCGGGGAAGATGAGCTTGGGGGCTTTTCTCCATAAAATTCCATTGAATCATTGTGTAGATTTATATTGACAATCTCTGTGAAACTATCTTTCCTCAATCTGTATGCAGCAAACACTAACATACAGAATTAGCCATTCATGTTCTGTATTATCCTTCAAGAGATTCGCACTGTTACGTAATCCGGTTTATTGGCCAAAAGTATGCAAAGGATAGAGAAAAAGAGAGAGAGAGAACAGAAGCAGATTTGATTCATAAGTATTATTGACCATATAACTGGTAAGGCTCTTATACCTCAAGGGAAAGAAAGGATTGAATGCGAATGGGATGGGATAGGTAAACATTTCCCTGGGGCACAGGAATGAAGGCCACTGACCTTAACTTCGCGATTTCCCGAACATCACATTCGATTTTCCTCCTTTTCAAATTTGTCCGTTCATGGATCCATTTAACTCGTCGGTGAACTGTTTGAAGCTTACATTGGATAGCGGTGAAATTACCAGAAACCTGTTTAGTGACACATAACAGAAAAGATCATTGGGTGGAGTTGGCGCGCGGTGTTTTCATTTTTTTTTCTACAGAGGCGTGTTGGAAATGTGTTTTTGAGACTTGAAGTAATAATATAATGAGCTCGTAATGAATGAAACGAACCTTGAATTGGCAAATTGATTACTGTAGCGATTAGGTTTTAAGAAGTGACAACGGCTTTGTGCATTTACAGAAAAGTAACTTTTCCTTTTACGTTAAATTTAATATGACGATCTTTAAATCAAGATCGGTTTGATCAAGTGCTCTTGGATAGATCTGTTCAACTTCTAAGAGACAAGAGCATGGAGTAAGGATTGAAACATTTAATTCTTTAAAAATTTTACCCAAAGACTTAAATTCATTTACTCTTCATCCCGTAATGCTAGTGTCTATTGTGTATGTCCATCGCTATTTTATATGCACTAGGACTGTGGTTTTTAGTTCTTTATGCCCTGTACCTCTTTTGGAATCTCAAAATAATACCCTCCTTCTATTACCACATATGCTCAAGTAGTATAATAAGAAAATTAGAGTTTGGAACAGGTGCTGATTACTGAATGAAAAAAAAGTTAAATTCGCATGCTAAATGTAACTTTTCTACACAAATAGCTTAATTTTGACAGCATTTGTATTAGAGCATCTGAAATCAAAAAACTGAATATAAACTAAATGGAAGTAATTTTTCCTTTAGGTGAGGTTGGCATGTAATACGAATTACTTTCCTTTGTTAATGGGAATGATACTACTACTTTGTTTTTGAATGTTAGGTTGTGCCTGTGACAAAACACTTCTCAAGTCATTTTTAATGTCCAGACTTGGTTGAAGCTTTAAATTCATGTATGCTGGAGCTAAAAATTCATTTAATTATTTAAGTCTGAAAACAGCACTGAACCACAAAAAAAAAAAAAAAAGGATGTCTAAAAATACTTACATGTGGCTATAAAATTTAGTTAATTACTGTTGATTTCACTTTTCCATTTTAATTTTTTAAATATTCACGCCTCCTTTAAAATTCTCCAATGCCACTTAGAGAGAAACGCTCCTTGGGTCCCCTTAGGCTAGAAGAACCCCTGCTCTAGGATATCTGATGTCTCACCAGTCTCAACCAGTGGTTGGAAAAACTACATATTTTTTGTAGCGAACTACAACTACAACTACTTTCTTATAAATGTAGTTAACTACAGCTACAACTACTTTTTTTTTAAATGTAGCGAGCTACACTACTTTTGAAATGTAGTTGCTACTTCGCTACTTTTTAAAAAATAAATAAATAACAAGAATACACCGATTGAAGATCGACCGAAAAAATTCGAAAAGTGGTTTAGATTAAAAAATTACCTCATTCGAATATGGAATAGAAATAGGAATTGTCATTGAATTTATACGTTTCTTTTCCTTTTTGTTCCTTTTTTTTTGCTAGAATTTATCTTTTTTTAGATTTTTTTACAATTTTTACGAATATTCGCTACAAGAAAAACCTTGTTTTTTTCCTTCGTTCTCTTTTTTTTAAATTTTTTTCATTTATTTATTTATTTTTTTTAATTTAAAAGTAGTTTTCAGAAATCGCTACAAACTACTATATTTTTGTATCGCACTACTCACTACTCTACTTTTTTTAAAAAGTAGCGCGCTACACTACAAACTACTAAAAAATGTAGCTACTACAGTAGTTTCGCTACTTGTAGCGCGCTACTTCCGACCACTGGTCTCAACGTATGCCACTTTGCCATTTTCGATCTCAGTTAGTAAAATGCGTGAAGTTTCAGCTCTTTATCACCACACTATGAAAAATGAACTACTGTTTTTACAGTATAATACTGGCAGCTGAATTATAAATTGAAAACTGTAACATGCACAGTTATAAACTGTAAACTAGCAATTTTACAGTTTTTTAGTGTAAAGTTAGCAATTTTACAGTTTATTGCAGCAAAATTTAGCTATATTATACTGTAAAAATAACAGTGTAATACTTGCAGCAGAGGTTCCAATTTTAAACTGCAAAATTCACGGTAATAAACTATAAAATTAGCAATTTTCCGGCTTATTAAAATGAGCAATTTTACAGTTTAGTACTGTAAAGGTAACAATTTTACAGTTTATTACTGTAAAATTAGCAATTTTTACAGTTTACTACTATAAAATTAGCTGTATCGTACTGTAAAAACAACATTCATTTTTTACAGTGCACACACGATGAAGCGAGAATTCCAACATCTACTCGTTTTAGCTTGATAATTGTTTCTTTCTAATCATTAGCTTCCCTTAAAGATCTCACTGCTATGTATTGTTTTTTCCAGTTCTTCTCTAATTATTTGTAGTTTGTTTTCTATTTGTTTTACCCTTCACCGAAAAACAGGATAATAATTTTTCTATTTTTCTTTTATTTTATGTTTTAAAAACATTTTTCAGTTACTCCCATAGTTTATATGATTTTTGTTAGGTAGTGAAACATATTTTTAACCTGTTTATTATTTTTTTAAAAGTTTGCATTTGAACATTCTAGTCTTAGATATTAGCTATAACAAGAAATAAGTAAATATCTTTGTGGTTGAAAAATGAAAGAACATTAAACTACGTAATAATGCAAGAGTGAGCAGGGGAAAGGTCTCTTCATTCACAAATTTTAACTGTTTGCATTGAAAAAGGATTTCCTTGTAAAGTTTTCCTGCTCATTTGTGCATTATTTTGTTGTTATATATTCTTTTATTAGCTTTTGATGTTTCAATCCTTATTTGTCTCCAAAATTTTAAGTTTGTATTAAATAATACAAATCATTCGTAAACTGCTTCGTAAAAAATAAATAAATAAATAAATGCAATGCTAATACAAACTGGATTTGGTAATAAATTTTATTACACTTTTAACATAAGTATGCAAAACACTGATTTCAGATTATGATGTACTTTTTAGCCTACTTTCCCGTTAAAAACAAAAGAAAGACGAAAAAAGTATTAAAAGTAGCTTAATGCATCTAAAAAATATCGCCAAGTCCAAAAAATATCGCCAAGTAAAAAAAATATCGCCAAGTCCAAAAAATATCGCCAAGTTAAAAAAATAAAAAGGTAAATTGAATATCGAAAAATTAAAAATTTGAAAGTAGGGTATTGAGATGGGGAATTTGTGTGTGTGTCGGTCGGTCGGTCGGTCTGTCGGTCTGTCTGTCCCCCCCTAATAACTTTTGAATGAACATTCCGATTTGGACAAACTTTTTTTTGTTGGAAAGATCTCGGCGAGTACAGCTCATTCCCATATTTGATTTTTCGATTTGAACAATTTTTGGTTCAACTTTGAACCGTTCAAACAACCGGTTCCGCGATGCTAACTTTTGAGTGAACAGTCCGATTTGAACAAACTTTTTTTTTGTTCGAAAGATCTTTTCAAGGATACTTCATTCCCATATCTACATTTTCGATTTGAACAATTTTTCGTTCAACATTGAACCGTTCAAACAAGCTGTCACCCCTAATAACTTTTGAATGAACAGTCCGATTTAAACAATTTTTTTTTTGTTCGAAGCATCTCGGGAAGGATACTTTATTACCGTGTTTAAATTTTCAATTTGAACAGTTTTTGGTTCAACTTTGAACCGTTCAAACAACCTGTCCCGCGATGCTAACTTTTGAGTGAACAATCCGATTTGAACAAACTTTTTTTTGTTCGAAGGATCTCAGCAAGGATACTTCATTACCCAATTTAAATTTTCCATTTGAGCATTTTTTCGTTCAACATTGAGCCGTTCAAGCAACCTTTCCCCACCTAATAACTTTTGAGTGAACCGTCTGAATGGAATAAACTTTTTTTTGTTTGAAAGATCTCGGAGAGGCTTTCCCATACATTTTCATATTTCGCTTTTTGATTTGAACCATTTTTCGTTCAATATTGAACCGTTCAGAAAAAAAATTAACATTAGCGTCTACGGGGAATTTAAGTTGAACGTTGATTCTGAACCTAAAGTCGGATTTCCTTCAAACTAACTTTGTAAGAAAATGGTTTTGATAAATAATGTTTGTAAAGTACTTTTCTGAGTAATCTTCTGTGAGTACTCTGATTCCGACTCCGACTCCGCGAACATGGCGGAAATGCAGACTCAGAAAAAAAAATGACTAAAAGTGCAGACGATTTTTTGTTTATTTATTCATTTGTTTTATTTTATTTATTATTATTATTATTTTTTTTTTGGCAGACGATTTTTTTTGTAACAAAAATTTTTCATTCACGGGAACATTTTATTCTTTATTTATATTTAACAACTGGCAACCGATTAAAAGTGAAATTCGAGACATTTTATTAACGGACGAGGTTTTTTTTCTTTTTTTTTTCTTTCTTTGATAAAATATGTTTTGATGCTCTTTGTACTTTTATTTATTTATTTATTTATTTTATTATTATTATTATTATTTTTTTGAAAACAATGGAGGATTTTTTCTACGGAGGAACTGTAACAGTTGCACTCTTTAAAAGGTGCGACAAAGCTTTATTTATTCGTTAATTACTTTTTACGTGTCTATTTCATCTGATGAGAGGGGTATATTTTGCTTTTCGAAATCACCTCTATGTGCTAAAAAGGTATGTTTGACATAATTTTCAGTTTCAGGTAATCAAGAGAATAATGATCAGATGCGAGAATGCCGATGTCGATGTACGGGAAAATAGGCTCGTTTAGTTCGTGACAGAACTTCTTGTTTTTTTGTTTCTTTCGTTTAAGAGCTTGTAACAAACATTCTATTTTTAGCACGCTTACTAATGAACTAAATTTAGTTTCAGAGTGTATCATGCTAGTCGCGATGCCTAATTAAAGAAGCTCTCATTAAGTGATTTCAAAAGCAGCTGTTAATCATGAGTAAAGAGAACCACAGCAGCGTACTACTAAGAATAAGCACTGATTGGTACAGGATGCTACGTTTTTGCAGTTTTACTTTAAGAATATTATTTCGAATGAAATTGGCGACCTCGGTGCAAGGAGGGAACACATACACATTTTAAAGACTTTCAGGAATTCACAAAAAAGTTCAATAAATCATTTAAAAATATTTTGACTTTATATTTAATATTGTGCTGGAATTTAAGTCTAAAAAACCGATTTCAATGGGATTTATTAAAATGTAATGCTACGAATTATGTGTTATTATTGTGCCTGTATTGGCGATTCCTTTTTCTAGTTTATTATACAAATAATTTTCTGAATTCATTTAGGATTTTTAATAATAATCCAAATAATATTTAGTTCTGATAAGAAAACAATGCGAGTTTTGTGATAAAATACTTTGGTTTCAAAATAAGTAGCTAATTTATTGTAGCTAATTTGTATTTGGAGCGGTAACAATTTAATTTTTTTCCTAGACATTATCTGATCCCTAAAAACACAGTCCCCTGACTGTTCCAATCGTATAGTCTAACACTTAAAGGTAATATTTCAAGAAACCTGTTAACACTACATAAATTTGGCAGTTGATATTTAAAAATAGGATGATTCGACTATTTTTTTTTATGAAATAAGGTTTAATTACGTATTTCTAAAACGTAATATTGTCATGTAAGTTCTGTCCGGAGTTTTTTCACACAGTCCCTGCCACAAATTCAAAACTGCAACAAAGAAAATCTATTACTCTCACAAATGTTTTTTGGCATGAAGTTTAGCGTATTCAGCGTAAATTTGCCGAAGTCTCTCAGAACAGTGTTGAAATGCCACTTTGTTTAATTTCAGAGCCACATTTATGCTGAAAGTATGCATCTTGGTCGTAGTGAAAACCGTCCTCTGGTAAGGGATTTTATGTCGATTAATTAGTTTAATTGTGAGATATATCATTTATTATGTCCATGATTTGTGTTCACATGAATGAGTTTCGTAACAAATTTTGTTCCAATAATTTTGCAAATATTACGCAAATGAAAATACACAGTCCCTTGGCAGTCCCTTTGCCTAGTTATATTTGTCAGCAGACTTGCCCCCTGTAATGATTTATCAGAAAAACACAAATTTCAATTATCCCTCTTTCGAACCAAAGTAATAGATTCATTTCCTGAGTAATAGTATTATAATTATAAGAACATTTAAAAATAAGCATGCCCGAACAGATTCTATAATGGAAAATTACGAGTTTACAGAGAATTGCACAAATTACTATGTAAAACACAAAAAATATACATAATGTGTAGATGTTCCCTTATTTTACCGAGGCCTTCACTTGTAGTTTTTTTCATGTTAATGTCACTATAAAAACTTTATTTTTTAAGTCCATAATGCATTTCCTGCCATTTTAAAATATTGTATTACATGAACTAATTTGCTTAATTTCTGTTTTCAGAATCACGATGGTGACTGACTTTCTGACTTGAATTTTAATCATCGAAAAGAAAAGTACTACATATTTATTTGAATTTTTCTCTGATGGACCGAAAATAAATTACCATTTCAATGCTTCAGAATGTTTAAAATTCTTGGCTGAAATGATTGAAATAATGAGTTTGAATACCATGTGTGAGTTCTTCCGATATCTTACGTAACCAAAACACCACAGCAGCAACAAAGAGCTGTTGCTCTCTAAAATTCTGTGACCTTAAGAAATACGAACTGCTGAAAATGCTTCATTAATAAAAGCAAACTTAATACTCAGTAGAATTCAATAGTAGTTGAAAATGGAAAACAGTAGAACTGTTGAATGTTTGTAACAACTTTGCTCATTAATTGTGCTCATTGGAAGAACGATAGTTTAAAACAATCACAAAGAAATTTATTTTCAATGTTTTTTTATGGATTAAAATAAATGTTCCTTCACGAAGAAGCATTGTTGGTTTTCAATAAGCTCATTAAACCACGAAATTTATAATTAGAAATATAAATGTCATAAAACAGTTTGGAAGATAGCACCAACAATTATAGAACTAATGAAATGCAAAGCAAGATAAAAAATGTATTCATAAGTAAATACACTATGGAAACATTTCTTAAGTTCATGATATAAAGCAGTGAATAAACGATATATTTTTACGTAGAAAAATATGAGTCACCACAAGAGAATAACGTATTAGTATGAGCAAAAAAAGGTGAACACTGGTGCTAGTGAAAAACTCAGAGAAATATAACAATCTAAAAGATTATTTAGCTTCAACTGTTTTTAAATGACGAATCAGAGATTGACTTTAATGTATGATTTATAATATGCCTACCATATAAAGTACTTGCATAGTTAGAATCCCGTGACAACGAAGTTAGTAGTATTATGCTGATCAGTCATTGGTGTGGTTTTGATTTGTCGACCGACACAGTCAATTTCAGAAACCAAGCACAAGATACATAAATGTCTTCCGAATTTCCATTGCAAATGACCATGGCGACTCAACCCCACTGGTTCCCTATGCTGGCTACTCCTAATATACTGACCATGTGAGTATTATTTAATTCCTATTCATACGATTAAAAAGATACAGACGTTGAGGAGATATTTCGAAAATTGAGATTTTAGCGGGATTGCCAAATTTGAAGATGAGGTGCTCTCTGCCAGACATTTTCCAAATTTTAAAATGAAATCACGCAATTTTAGGCATTCTTTGGTCTTGTTAAGGGGACTCGTCTTCAGGCTTCTTGGAGGGGCTTAAGCCCCTTAGTTCCCCCGTGAGTGCGCCATTGGCTCCACAATGAAAGTAGTCCAAGTCGATGACATAAGTCATACATGGCAGAAGAGTTTGTAGAATGGTTTCACCAATCAGAAACAGTATAATCACACTTACCGCTCCTTTCCCCTAGTCATAGACTATGACAATTTCCAACTTCCTCCCCTTTAAAGCGTGACATCATTTATGTGATGTAATTTCATGTGAGGAACTTTCATATATGGGGTTAGCTTAACATAGCAGCACTAGAAAGATTGTTTAGTGTAAATATGATGCGAGGATGTTTTTCAAAGTTTTGTAAATAAGGAAAATACATGAGTTGCAATTCAAAAATATGAACGTATCTTTGTTTCTTCAGGAATTTTTATACCGATTTCAAGGTAATTTATTTCCAATTTTGTGGTGAAAAAGATGTTTTTCAATTAAATTTTTTAAAAGAAGAGTGCTTTTTGCACTGATGGGATGAAACACAATATGGAAATTTTATGTAAGATCTTCTTTTATAAAATAGTTTTAAGTTCAATGCTTGTATTGGGTTTCATTGGTTGAGCTAGTGATTGACGAGTCTTAATAGCATTTATAAACAATAAAAATACTTTAGAGATTTCAATGATGTTATTCAATAGGACAATTGGGAAATGTTTCTAACTCTAAAATATCTCTCTTAAATTCCGGCAGAGCATTGAAATCAAGTTAATACAATGATAATAACGCGTTTGAATAACAACATGCCACCGAAGGCCAGATTAAGTCATGGGCAAATAGGGCACTGGCCCAGGGTATCAAGGGTTATGAAGAACCAATTGTATAGTAAGTTTAAACTCGAGTAGTTTCACGCTACACTATAGCAAGATGTGAACATCAAAGCTGAAAAAGAAAAGAAACAAAAAGCTAAATTTTATTTTTTAGCCCAGTCGCAAATTCCAAAGGGAGGGGGGACAAGAATGTTGTGCTCGGTGTCGTTAAAAGTAATAGTCGGCCCCTGATTCCACACTTCAACATGATTCGTCCTGAATTGTTTCACCATTGGGTATGAATTTATCCTTACAGGGAGTTGAAATTATTTAATGAAAATTTCTATCGTTCAGTGAAATCTAATAACGACAATTCTTATTCAATAAGATATTTAACGCATGAAGTCTGGCCATTTTCCTGATTGCACGACAAAATATCAGAATTAATTTTCGTTCCCCCGTTTCGTTTGTCCTTCATTAGCACCTATTTGAGTGAGATGCACACATTCACTCTTTTGTTTACTCGCCTCATACCGTCTGCCCACTCAACAGTTCAGTCGCACTTCTCTGACCGCTGCCGTTCGCCGATGACACGCGTTGATAGAGCAAACAAAACGCTGCACAAGTCGTCTTAGTTTCTAAACAGTAATTTAACAAGTAACGGGCTGTTAAGAGATTGCTACATTGGGATTTAGATCTTGTCTTATTCACTACAGCTCGCTGCCAAGCGAAGCAGAACATAATCACATCACGATTTGCTTCCGCAGAAGAAAAAAAAAAAAACAAATTGATGATTTACTGGTGGTGCCATCTAGCGATGACTTGATCATTTAAAACTTTTAATTTCTGACTTGTAAGAAGGGAACAAAACATAATTTTAGCAGTTCCGAGGGGTGGACGAGACCGCGTATTGACTGCCCCTACGCTTGATGCCCCCATTTATTAGACAGTTCCTTTGCCAGATCACGCATCTGGCTGTCTTCTTGTTTTGCCAAAATTTGATATATATATATATATATATATATATATATATATATTGATTTCCCCATGGTTAAATGCTAAATATTGAATGGAATAAGAAATAAAGAATCCTACTTCGTAGATTTGATTTCCAAATGTTGAATATTGATTGAAATAGAAATAAAAGTATCATTTTATAAAGATTTGATTTCCTCATAGTTAAATATTGAACGAAATATAAATAAAAAGTTCTTCATGAACTTATGATTTCTGCATAGTTGAACATTGAACAGAATACAATATAAAAATTCTTGCTCCTTACATTTGATTTGCACCAGGTGTGGCAGAGAGTAAGATCTAGAACAGCATATGTCAACGACGCTCTTTCCTTTTTTCAGTGTGCAAACTCCATTGCAGAAAAAGTTAAAATTATTTATATGCCCCAGGAAAATGTTTTAAAGTTGACGCCAAAATTGGAAGAACGGTGGGCTAACATCGCGAATTTGCCAAAAGCCCGCGAAATGCATTGTTTTCGAACAGAATACGAAAATGCCGTTCGAATTTCGAGAAAGTCGGACGAAAAAGGACACATTTTTTCATTCAAAAAAAATTATCAAAATTGACCAACTGTCACCAAGAAAGTTGAATTTTAGTTTGGTACTAGTATTCTGCTATATCATCCAACATTTTCAAATTTTTAAGTTCTCCTAAGACCAATCACTGATTCCAGAGAGGAATTTACTTTTTCCGATTTTTTTATGTAGCAGCCCCATTATGCATTAATTTTAAGAATACAAATAAATAAATTTGTGTGAAGGCCCTTATAAACTTTTCTTGTGTCAATCTTTCTTGGAAATAATTGTCTTAAGATGCATTAATTCATTGTTACATATTGACATATCGGCATATGCTCTCAACTCCCCCAGACTTACCCAAATTTTCTAAAACTGTTACAGTATAACTTAAAATATTCAAATCATGTGTTAATTAATGCTACTGTATTGTTTTAGCACAAAAATCTTTGTTTATTCCTGCTTTAAAATACTGTTTTCTACTTTCAAATCAGAGATGTTACGTCTGTAACACCACTTTGTTTCGTCCGTAACAAGTTTATGAATTTTTTTCACAAATTCGGCAGTCAAAATCCACACAATCTTTATGGTTTTAGAAAGCTTGAAGTCTTTAGAATACGTATTAAAAAAAAAAAGTTCAAAATTTCCGTATAATTCAGAGGAATATTGTAAGTTGTATGACATAGTCGAGTTTTTGCTGTTTTGTGAATTACGTCTGTAACAGGCAGTTTTTAATTTCTGTATTTTTTTGTAATTAAGCAATCTGCACGCAAATTTAATGTAGCATAAACATCATCAAGTTACACTACAGGAAAAAAAATTGAAGACTTTCATCAGCCCAAACCAGAATTATTAGTGTTCAAAGTCTGCGATTGTTACGTCTGTAACGATGGAATTGCCCCACTGCTTTAACTTTATTAAATGTCTAATGCTCTGCATTTGTAATAAAATGGCTGAAAAAATGCTTCTTTATTTGTTTATAGTAACTCTAGATATAATTTTATTGCTGAAAAATTGTTTATTTTAAAAATGTATTATTTAAATGTAGTTTAGAAGGATGGAATTTTATAAGAATATCCAAAAGGCATATGAATTAGGTAAAAAATGAAACGTGTCAAATAGTAGAATTTAAATTCATAAAGTTGAGAAATTGGAGGAAGAAAAATTAAGAGAATAATAGAGTAGTAAGATTCATGGATAAGAAGTTCAGTACCAATCAAAACATCAATCAACGAAATTCATCGGCCAAGGGATAAAAATTAATGAATTCTATTGCATTTGTATTTGATTGTTAGAATTAGGGCTGCTACTTTTCTGACTGTTGTTGACGATGATGATGATGCAAAGTTCAACAGCATAACATTATTTTTAAAATTTAAAAATATAAAAAATAAAATGTTTTGTGCGTTGATACTTCCAAATTGTGTCAAAATGCGTATATTGCACTATATTCTTAATTGATGGGTTTAGAGGATGACACTATATACATACTATGCTACATTAAAAAAAATAAACACTGTGGACAGTGGTAAGCAACGGATAACAGTAAGCAAATCGAAAAGTAGATGCCATTAGACCGACTTCATGCGCTCAATTAAAGACAAAACCAGAAAACGAAAAAGCTGCAACAACTGCAACAATAAAACTTTAAACTTTAATAGCTCGCAATTTCTGTTTTGTCACTTACCCTTCCATCTCCCAAGCCCTTCAGTTCTAGCACTATATTTTAGTTTTTTTTTTTTTTTTTTTGTAAATCCATTTCAATTTTGGAACTACCCCTACTTCACTCTACCAAGGAACTTGCTGTAATAAAATCCTTCCTCTGTATTAGATAGAAATAATGTTTCCAGCCTGAATTTTTCAGGAACTTTTAAGGCTTATCGAACTTTGTACTAAGTACCAAATTTCATAAAGTTAGCAGTGCTAATGTCTTTCCCCATTTCTAAGGTTCTTATCGATCGAGCTCAAAATACCCAGCAGACCCCACCTTCAAACCCATCTTTCATTAATTTATCTTGATTTTGATGTATGATATCTTATGGCAAGAGGGAAAGCGGGATAAATAATAGTTTACTTTAGCTTCCTTAAGATAAAGGGAGCTCCAACCATTTTCTTTATTAGGATTTTTTTATATGAACTATTTGGAAAAAGGTGTCTTGTGCTTAAAAATTATTATGTTGCGGGATTCAAGATTTATTTAAAATTTTCTTACATTTTTGTGTTTAAAATTAGCAGAAGTTTTAATACACCGTTAATATTTTTTTGTACCTTTATTAGTATTTTTGGTTTTGTTTTAAAAGTAAAGCTGTAATAGATAGTTTTATTTCGTAATTGATTTAGAGATTAGACATTATATTATATTAGGGCCATTCCACGAAAATGCCGCCCTCTTGTCCGCGTGTGATGCTCATGTAAGTAGTCATGTTAAAAGGCAATGAAATTTTTTTTTTTGCCTAAGAAGTCCTATATTGGTTTGTGATGTCTCAACCAACTAAATTTCGTTCATTACTCTTTAAAATCACTACTTATTAATAAAATACATGGAGGTTCAGTGCAGGACAAGGTGGTGGTTTTTTTCATGGAACTGGCCTATTCCACTTTTCGCAAATATGTCTGTTTAACGTAACTGAATCTCCAGTATAATGAAAAGTTTTTCCGATGGTTATAAGAGGAGCTTGAAATGGAATTTCGAATCAAAACGAAATTATAAATTCAGATTTATGAATTAGTTGTTTCACAGAAAGATCCTAAATATGCTAGATTCATTGCAAGAACTTTACAAGGAACGTAGACTCTACTTCTATAAAATGCGATTAAGCAAGCGGCACATGTAATATCAAATCGCGGTTAGGTAAATTAAATGTCAAGGTTATATGATGCAGTTTTCGTATTCTCACGTTCATTGCCATAACATAGTCGCCATAATGGAACTTTAAGCCATTTTCAGCAGACGAGACTTGAAATTCTTCTGTCAAAGATTTTTAGGTGTCTAGTTGAGTTACGCTGTTTCGTCATTTAAAATTGGACAGAAAAAAGTGTAGGAATTGGTATAAGTTATAGACTTTAATAAATTTTTAAATATTTTTCTCTGTTGTTTCGGTCCTGACGATGAAATATTTGTATAAAGTACGCTCCAGTAAAAATAGCAATTTTGATGTTTACATTTGAATGTGATTTTTTATTAAGTACTTAATCAGCAATACAAGAGAACAACTAAGCAACTAAACGACTCCTTGTGTGTGATTTGTATGAACACACAATCGTGTTTATTTAAGGTAACCTTTGAATATTTGTGACATTGACGCATTAATTGTCAGTAGATAAATTACATTGTTAACATGAGTACAAGAGAGTATAGGCGAAGGTAAATAGATGCATACGTTTTAAGCTAATAGATTCCATTTCAAATCTGCATTAGAACTTTACGGATGAATGGCAGTGCATGGGAATTAAAGGAGTGCTCCAGATTTCCAGTAGAGAATTTAGATTATGTCATTAAAATTTTAAAGCTACTCAAATCCTTATTATTGCAACAAAGTGTGTTATATATCTCTACGTTAACTCATTTTTTTTCTTTTTTATATTTCGAGGAAAAAAATCGAGAAACCCTAAATAATAAAATAAATAAATAAATAAATGAAATACAGAAACTGAATGTATATGTCACACACACACACACACACACACACACACACACACACACACACACACACACACACACACACACACACACACACACACACACACACACACACACACACACACACACACACACACACACACACACACACACACACGCACGCACGCACGCACGCAGACATACGGGCATACACACCCATCTATGCATAAATAAATATACTGATATATGTATGTTTGTATTAAAGAAAGCTGCATACTTCTTTAAAAATTTTAAATAATCTTTGAAACAGTTGAAAGTTTTTTTCTGATAATCTAGATTAGAAGTAACTGGTTTTCGGTATCTAAAATTTTGCTTTGAAACTTTATTTTTAGCCGTATTTTTCAGTTATTGGCACGACAGCAGACTGCGCGAATTCAATTGTACTTGCCTTTTCAACAAAGCGTATGGTTTAAAGCAAATTAAATAAAAAATGATTTTTTTCCCCACTCGCTCCTTGAGAATTACCTCTCTTATACTATTAAATATTATCATTTTGAGACATTTTCGATGGAGAAGATCTTCCGTATAAATGGTGTAAAATGTGAATTTAACGATTTTCTGAAATATTACATTTCCTCCAAGAGTTATGCCCTTAAAAAGTGTTGATTTATAAATATTAATTGCTTTTAAAATCCAACTAATGTTTTTATTGCCTATTAAACATTGCCTTTTGATGTATTTGGTTTTATACGGTGCTGCTCGATACCATTGTTACCAGACATAAACGCTCCCTGGAAAGGTGGCCACTGCACGGATAATCAGAGATTTTGTCCCGCACTTTGCATGTATATATTTAATTTCAAAACGTATAACAAGCAAACTTTTTTGTTTCAGAAATCACGCACGAAGGAGTGGATTCTGTGGCAAAAAAAAAAAAAAAAAAAAATCTTTGTTAATTTTTTCTTTATATTACGCATTATTTATTTATTTTTTTTTTGAAACTGACACTAAAACTTACCCAGTAGGAAAGAAAAGTATATATTTAATACATTTTGCAGCAGATTCAAAGGATATACTGCTGAATTAAGATATCGCAGAAAAAAATCTGCAGAAAATTTAATCATGTTCGGAACATGTTTAAAAAAAATGCAGAATATTTAGAGAAAACTAAAAGAAAAAAAATGTGGATTTTCTGCGGACTTCATTGAAGGCAAAATGTAGATTTTTTCCGTCTTCTAAAAATTTGTAGAACTCTTTAAAAAAAACTCAAAAAAAAAAAAAAAAAAACCCACGCACACACATTTTCTGCTGTTTATTTTTAGCTGGGATCTGAAGCTGATGGTCAAAATTGTGTCCCTTCATCAAAATAATTCAAACTGAAAAAGAAGAACTGATTCATATCATTTCATTTGTTAATCAAGGGGAAGAAAAATCAAATAGTTACTGAAAAAGACCTAAAAAAGTTGTGTCTTGCTAGAAAACAAATCACTTGAGTTAAGCACTTTCACTAGGTCAAAAACCTTTTAATTTTTTCAGCTCTTATTATCCATCTGAAATTATAAAGGAAAGTACCTGGCGATCGAGCCCAGCTCGGTTAAAAAAAAAGATGTTTGTAAAATCGTGTTTTTTTCTAAAGTTCGAACCTCTAGGACTGAAGTGAAGTGAAGTATTTATTTAAAGAAACTTGAAAAGCATTTTTATGCCTTTGGTTGCAATTACGCATTTAAAACAGCCGTAATTTATTAAAAAAAAACACAACCTTATTTGGACAAGACATCATCATCCCAACCTTATTTAAACAATGCGCAACATAAAATCACACCACAATAACTAGTTTGAACTAAGGCCCCTATATAGACGAGCCGACGCATCAAGATTAAGTTTCACAACTTTGGATCCAGCGCGTGTGATGTTTTTTCAGCCGGTTGATGAATGATTGTCTTTTCTGGCAATTATCGCGTTTTGGTAATTTTTACCATGAGCAATGATTAGCGGCACGTGCATTTGGCAAAGCTTGGCAATGCCCGAAACTTTACTCTGGTAACCCTAGCTTGGCAACCATGAAAAATTGAAAGTAAAAGTTAATGAATGTATCCAAAGTGATCCAACTCAAGCTTGATGCGTCGGCCTGTCTATATGGCGCCTCTAATTTGATCGATCTCTTTAACATTTCAAAAAAAATAACAATTTTAACGTTGCCAAAACTCGTTTGCCAAATATCATAAAAATTTAAATTTACGCTGATGTGATTAAATATGAAATCCATTGTTATAATAAAACATGGTTGCTATGAAACAGTAACAATAATAGTAATATAAAGAAAGTGGCGAAAGAAAGCTTCTCAAACTGTTAATGAAGGCACATAAAACAGTTTTTTTTGTGAAAACTCGCGTTTTTACAGAAAAAAACGCCGATGTAGATGAACTCAGGAACCAAAACTTTATCTAAATACGAAGTTTTATGAAAATCGTTATACTTCGCTGCAGTTTAACTTGGCAGTGACGTCACTACGGGCGGAGCCAATAAGAGCTCACAAGCAGTCAGCGGTCTCCTCTAATTCGCCAAGTAGGCTGTAACGTTTTATCTAGCTCGTTTTTCATAGGCTAACGTCACGCTGTTGGTTCCGCCGTAGTGACGTCACTGCCAAGTTAAACTGCTGCGAAGTATAGAGCCGTTTTCGAGACCCGAAATATATATATATATATATATAATATATATGTATATATATTTTATACGAGCAATTCTTGTATATATATATATATATATATATATATATATATATATATATATATATATATATACATATATATATATATATATATATATATATATATATATATATATATATATATATATATATATATATATATATATATATATATATATATATATATATATATATATATAAGAATTGCTCGTTTAAAGATATTAGATTTGGTCCACATTGACCCACACGTGGCCGTGTGGAAATGGTCTCTTGATTCGCTTTTCATGATCACGCAATTTAACCAAAGCCCTCACTCATAAATAATAAATGAGTCAAAATGTAGCTTGACCACGACTCTCGCAGGATTCTTGAGTGAAGTGCGTTAATTCCCTCCTGATGGCAAATCCTCTTCCTTTCAGCGCCGAAAAAAACTCAAAAACAAAAAGTCATACATATTTTCTGCAGATTATTTTTAGCTGGGATCTGAAGTTGATCTTCAAAAGTGTGTCCCTTCATGAAAAAAAATTCAAAAAATTTGTTATTCAAGAAAAAAAAAAAAAAAAATAAATACTTACTGAAAAAGGCATAGAAAAGTTGTTTCTGGGTTAACAAATCACTTGAGTCAAGTACTTTCACTAGGTCAAAAACCTTTTAATTTTCAGCTGTTATATCATATTTCCGACATTATAAGGGAAATTTAGTCCAAATTGTCCCACACGCGAGGGTGGAATCACCCAAGGATATCTTAATTCACTTTTCATGATCACGCAATTTAACCAAAGCCCTCGCTCAGAAATAATGAATGGTCGAAATTTAGCTTGACCACGACTCTCGTAGGATTAATGAATGAAGCGAGTTAATTCCTCCCTGATGGCAATTCCTTTTCCTTTCAGCGCCGAAGAATGCGATTGCGTCTGCAGCGATGACGGACCCTGTTGCTGTCACGGGGAGAAGGACGCCAGGACCTGTGAACCCAGCGACGGCCGGGAACTCTCTATTAAAGTTCCATCGGAATTCGAAGAATTCGATGGCGTCGAAGACATTTTGGCTGTCAGGTAGGGAGGAAATTTTCTGTTTATATATATACACTGATCGCGGTCTCCTATTTTTGGTTTTGTTTTTAAAGTATTGACACTTGAACGAAGAAATTCCCAAAGAAATTTTCCCAATACATTTAGACGACCTATATACAAGTAGACACTTTTCTGTTGTGTACCTAACTTAGAACAGTGTTCCAAGTTTGGTGCGTATTTGATATTTCTTGAATTTATGAATAAATTAATTAAACTAAATAAGTGAAGTGGAAATGAATGTGCACAAATAGAGTGGAAGAAAACAATAGTGCACAAGTGCACAACCAAGAATAAGTGTGACATAAGTTCAAATTAGTGTTGCTCAAATACTGCATAACCAATTTATTTCCGTACTTAAAAAAATAACACATTTTGTCAAAATTTTCAAAAAAAAAAAAAAAAAAAATAAATAAAAACATCTTATAGAGCTGAAACATCAGATTTTAACTCAAAAGCTCTAAAAGATAACTATCCATTTACCGTGTGGCATCATTTACTTCTTCGAATGCTGTTAGGTGTGCAAGCACTCTGAAAAAAATTCGTCAAAATGTTACAAGTAATGGTTCTGTCTCAGGTATATTAACTTGACCGTACCGTCTGTCGGCTAATGGTTGAACTTGAGACTCACACTACTTTTGCATAAAATACAATGAGGTTAAGATTAATTTACGGCGGTGCAAATACAAATAAAAAAAATGATTTGCACCACGGCTGAAACATATCAAAGAACTTCAGCTTTTAGCGAAGATGTTTATGGGTTAAATTAGTTCTTCGCATTGTAATTTCATGAAAGTTTTTAAAGGTAATGCTTATGTTAAAAAGACAATATTTGATCAAATATTATAATTTTGTACATAATTTATAATTTTTCTCATCAACAATTTAAAACAAATTGTTAAAGAGAAAAGAAAGTAAAATAAAATCGAAGACCAATATATTTTCATAACATAGAAAAAAAAAAAAAAAAAAAAAAGATAAATTATCGCCTTTATTAAACTGAAAAATAAAACGTGAGGTGAGTCATAATTATTACCTTACCTCATTGGATTTTTTGATTTCTAAAGGAATTTATAGTGAGGCAATTAAAAATGTCATCAGCAATATATTTGGGTTTCAAGGGAATTCGCAGAGCCATGTACTTTCCTAACATAATCGAAGGTCTTAATCGGATTTAGTTCTCTCACACCATTTGTTAGCCCGGATTGCTGAATGTTTCTGAAACTGCAACATTTGCTGAGATTAAAACTTCACATTGTTAGCAGCATCATTTTAAATATCTCAAATTTTATTTCTTTCTAACAATTTCTGTAATCTACTTATTTTTGATGAAATTTATACATTTTAAATCTTTTCGTTTTTGTCATTGTGCATTTTTTCGTTTCCGTTTTTTTTTTCTTCTTATCGACTTTTTAGTTAGATAAGCACTCAACCCGATGCGTACATAAGCCCCTCGTACATTAATTAACATTTATCCAGTTAGATCAATATAAAAATAACATTTCTGTCATTAGTTTTTAAAGAAAGTACAAATTGCTTCAGATCAAGTGTTGAATTCCATTACTTAAGAATGCAATTCGATCCATTCATTACTTCATAATTTTTATCTGTAGCGACTAAAAAAGTTTGTCTGTGAAATTGTTAGCCTTTCGATACTATTTAGATGTCTTTTTTTAAATTCAAATCTAGCATTAAAGTAAAAACAGCAGGTTTTCAATGATTAATTGTAGAACAGCGTTTTGTCATTTTGTATCGGTAATAAGTTTTGATAATCCTAAGTTTTAAATATGTGTAAAAACGCCCAAAGGATCAATACTAGAAAAATGAAAGAAATTACTAGTAAAAATGCTAGTAGTAGTATTTCTGAAAGGGGGGGGGAGACATCTTAATTAATTAAATTTTTTTAAACGATGTTTTAGTAATAATTCCTTAATAATTATTTTAATTGATGAGTAACTTAATGAAAGGGGGGATGGGGGGGGGAGAAAAACAACGCAGAGAAAACTGTATAATCTATATTGTTCATGCTATAACTTGTTCTTGCAAGCACTTCTAGCTCATGTGTTTTTTTTTTTTTGTCATAATTAGAAAGTTGGTGGAATTTTTTGCATTCAAGTCCATATTAAACTGATAAAAAAAGGAACCTTTTTCCCGGATTTATTTTACTCTCCTAAGGATAAAAGCAAGTGGCTTAATAACAGACCCGCATGTCTGGCTGATACGTTGTTTTTCTCGTAATTCCGGCGAGATTTCCGCTGCTGAAACATGTGCTCGATGGTTCTGGCAGCTTAAATTCGAAATGATTTGCCGTGATCCCAGCTTAGTGCAACCATACGGGCGTCCAAACATCCCTTGTCAATTTAAGGGGAGCAGATATGTTCATGCAGATAATAACCAAACTATTAGAGAAGTGAATTAAAGACCTATTACATGTAAGGAAATTCATTCCACTCGATGCTCAATTTAACTGCAACTTCAATTAGGTATCCATACTTTTTAAAATATTTGTTCAATGTTTTGAAGTATGTCTAACATATAAAGTAAAGTCAAATATTTTAAAGTGTGATGCCACCTTGAAGTTGCGGTTAAATTGAGGATTGAGTTGAATAAATTTCCTTACGTGTGATAGGCCCTTTAGATCGCAGGTAAATTCGTTTTTGACAGTAGTGTTTAAACCAGGAAAATTAAATATGTATCTTTTGTATAGGGGAGAGAATAATTTGTTGCTTTCATTTACTTACTTGTGCAGCCAGTGGTAGCATAAGCATCAAGCATGTTGGATACTTGATGCTTTTGCTACTGCCGTTCAATGTTTTACAACGTTTAAATTTGCATTTAAAGTTTTTCTGAATGGAACTTTGTTTACCCACTGACTGCTTACACCGTGATTTTCGAAGACAACATCAATGTAACAAAATTTTTCGTATCGGGATTTTGTATCATTTTTTAAAAAAGTAATATTTAAAACCTTATCTCACTGTTTTGTCCTTTAAATTTCACAAGTGTCTTTCCTGACGCATTTAGGTTGGCTACTCCACATTATGCATAAGTCACTTACCTTCTTCCAACCAAAAGATAACTTTGACGACAGAGTGCTGTTCGTTGATATAGAAAAAAGAGAGAGAGAGAGAGAAGAGAGAGAGAGAGAGAGAGAGAGAGAGAGAGAGAGAGAGAGAGAGGTACTAAAACGGGGGGGGGGTCAAATATTGTGCAAAGATTGCGAAATAAGCTTTTGCCCCAAAAGTTTCTTTTAATATTTTTGCACAAAACATGCTTTCTAATGCAATTTGGTCTAATTATTACATACAAATCTATATTGTGAAGTAATATGTTTTCTTTATGCAAAATGTGCATATTCTGAAGCTACTGCATTAAAAAAATGAGCAACCAGATGATTAGTATACAATTTTCAGATGTTTTTAATTGTGTTATAATATAGTAAGATTATATTCTTATATTAGTCTTGAGGTGTGCTTTATGATCATTACCGGTTGAATCACTAAGTGTTCGAAGTGAACGTGTAATTCGGTATCTTTTCTGACTGCATTTTTCTAATAATATATATTTTTTGCATTTACCTATCTCAACAAAACATACACAACGATTTCAAACCTAGAAGATAACTCATGTAGAGGTTTTATAAGCGTGAGTTTTCATTATTTTCAAATAGATGTTAATTTTTATTATTATTGTAAAAAAAGAAGGAAAAAAAAAGGAATATTTTTGTTTGAATCATTCAACTACGTGCAATTTTTATTTTATTTCATGCACATTTGAGGACAAATAAAGCAAACATTAGGAAACTGCCAAATGACCACATCTGGAAAACCATTCGTACTGTCCTTGGGAAAACTAATCACTTCAGCTTAACGCTTCTCGTCACTGGAAAGGAAACATCCTTATTTTGTTTTTCGATTGGGGAAAAAATTGAACAGTTTTATTTTTTATTTACTTTTTTCTCGAGTAAGAAAAAGAAACCGAACAAGACAGTTTGCTTCGCCCGTCTAAAGCAAAGCAGTAGCTTTAAGGTTTAAAGAATGTCTTCTTTCCAGCAACTTTTGATTTTTTTAGCCATTTATTCACCATCGCTTACGAATTAGAAAAGTAATTTGATCCATGCAAACTCCATTGTGTCTGTAATTGGATTAAAGTCAAGTCATTTTTTTTGTTCATTGAATAAAGTTCATTTAAATTTCATTCATTTAAATTTTCTTTAACTGTTTCTTTCCTCCCTTCCGAAAGAAAAACAGTACATCTCTGCACAAGATTAGTCGAATCTCATATTACAATAAATGTAAAACTTCAAAACTATTTTACAGCTCTTTTTTGATTAAAAAAAAAAAAAAAAAAAAAACGACGACTAAGAGAAAAAAAACAGATTTTTGTACTCGAAAAATATGTTTAAACGGCATAAGCACGAGGTTTAAACTTAATAACTTTTGCTTCGCTCAAAAGATTAGTTTTAGTTCATGTTTTATGAATAAGCCACGCCAACAATTGCATTTGCTTTGCTCAAATTCGCAAATTATTTTTGCAAGAAACAAAGTTTTTTTCTCCTGTACATGAACAGTAATTGCTGATACATATACCACTACAACATTCTAATAATACTAGTCCATAACATTTCCAAAATAATAAAGCAGAAAAAGTCCAGCTTAACAATTCCTCTTCAATCTAACGAAGGCTTCATATCACTTGATGCCGTCATAACCTGGTACATTCTTTTTCAATTATTTATTCCCATCTTTTTCAGCTTGTTTTTCGGAAAATTCCATAAATAGGTTTCTAGAAGTAAATAAATAAATAAATAAGTAAGTAATAGGAATAATAAATAAAATAGGGGCAGGGAAAGGAGAAACATTGTTTTTTTGAACGTTTTTTTTTCTCTTAACCAAAATCGATGTTGATGAAGGGAAGGTGAAGAGAAGGGGGCGGGTATTAAGACTAAAAAGGAAATTGAGTATGTACTTATATTATAACATTAATGTTTATTTATATTTCTGGGGACGCACCGGAATCATTGTTTATCACTGCCTAATAATATCAAGAAGTGGTAAACAACGGTTACGGCACATCCCCAGAAATATAAATGACCATTAATGATATGTTGTAGGAATACTTAATCTTATTTAATTATATCTGTGGATGAATATAAATAATAAAGGAATTTCTTAGCTGAAGATCTGCGGTGAGGCTTCATGTAACGAGAGATGTTTCCAAAATGTAATGAAAATTTGTTTTGCACCGTGAAATTTTTTTCAGACACATGGCTTATAGGAAGGAATCCGGTGTTTTGCTTTCGCTTCGAAAAAAAGTGAAAACAAACACCTAGAAAAAAAAGAGTACATTTGATGATTTTTTAAAATATTCAATGTTTGGTGATTTTTCAATGCTTAAACACATAATGCTTAATACGTATTTTAATTTTTAATTGTTGTAAATATTACTTAGGTTGGATACGTTTCTTTTCACTATCCAATACTATAACTTAGTTACGATAGTCAGCTTTGTGCAGCTTATTGAGGCGACCGAGAAATCTTTTGCTGACTTTCAAAAAGCATTAAAAACATCTCGTGAAAATTCAGATGTTATAGCTCAGATTTAAGTGTCTGTAAACACTATTATATGCACTTCATAGTGAAAGACATTGTTTACCCTGCACTGCTAGCGTTGCCAATTGGATACATGTACTATTTTTCCTTATGATAGGCGGAAGGCAACTCAAGCAGAAAAAGCAAGTATTAGGTATTTTTAAAGCAAATATAACCATCTATCCTCAAAATTAAGTATTTAAAAATGTTTTCCAATGTTTTCTCATTACATTGAAAAATATATATAGTTCTTTCGAAGAAAAAAAATATGCAGTGTAGGGTTAAGTTCTCCCATATATTTCGAAAACGCTTTTTAAAAAAAATATTTAAATATGTTTACTGAGCTTCTAAGGATTTTAATTTAAAATATTTCATTTAATTTACGTGAAATTAGAAAAGAACATGTATTGCATCGTAAAGTTTATTCCAATTCCTCTCTTCAGTTCTTACGTTAGTTATTTAAAACGTAAAAAACCGAAGTGTTACTTTTTTATAATTGTATACACTGAAGTGACAAAAGTCATGGGATAGCAATATGCAAATTTTCAGATGGCAGTAGCATCGCATAGAACAGGTATAAATGCGCAGTGCTTTTACAGAGCTTTCATTTCTGTTCAAGTTATTCATGTGAAGAGGTTTTAACGTGATGATGACCGCACGACGTGAATTAACAGACTTTGAACGCGGAATGTTAGTTGGAGCTAGACGCATGGGTCATGCCATTTCGGAAATCGTTAGAGAATTCAACATTCCCAGATCCACTGTGTCAAGAGTGTGCCGAGAGTATGAAATTTCAGGCATAACATCCCACCATGGACAGCGCAGTGGTCGACCACCTGCACTTAAAGATCGAGACCGGCGACGTCTGCAAAGAGTCGTAAATTCTAACAGACAAGCAACACTGCGTCAAATCACCGTAGAAATCAATGTGGGACGTACAATGGACGTGTCTGCTAGAACTGTGCGGAGAAATTTGGATTTCTTGGGCTATTCCAGCAGAAGACCGACTCGAGTGCCTTTACTGACAGAACGACATCGCTTGCAGCGACTCTCGAGGGCACGTGAGCATATCGGTTGGTCCCTAGATGAATGGAAAACCGTGGCCTGGTCCGATGAGTCACGATTTCAGCTGGTAAGAGCCGATGGTAGGGTTCGAGTGTGGCGCAGACCCCACGAAGCCATGGACCCAAACTGTCAGCAAGGCACTGTTCAAGCTGGTGGTGGCTCCGTAATGGTGTGGGCTGTTTTTTCATGGCATGGACTTGGTCCTCTAGTGCGACTGGACCGAACATTGACTGGAAATGCTTATGTGCAGCTACTTGGAGATCACTTGCAGCCATTCATGGACTTCATGTACCCAAACAACGATGGGATTTTTATGGATGACAATGCGCCATGTCACCGGGCCACAACTGTTCGCAATTGGTTTGAAGAAAATTCTGGACAATTCCAACGAATGATTTGGCCACCTAGATCGCCCGACATGAATCCCATTGAGCATTTATGGGACACCATCGGGAGGTCTGTTCGTGCCCAAAATCCTGCCCCATCAACGCTTTCACAATTATGGACGTCTATCGAGACAGCATGGCTCAATATTCCTGCAGAAGACTTCCAACGACTTGTTGAGTCCATGCCACGTCGAGTTGTTGCACTTCGCCGGGCAAAAGGAGGGCCGACACGATATTAAGAGGTATCCCATGACTTTTGTCACTTCAGTGTATTATACTTCAATTTGGAGTTAGAGCAATGGGGAGAAATAAGGCGGAAGAGCTTTTCAAGAAATAGAGCAATAATGTACAATAGTTAAGTACTGTGACTGTTTATATGCCAACTGATCAATTGCGTGTCATTTAAATAGTGGTTGCTCTTTTTAAATCCAGTTAAAATAAGTTTTCAATACATTTGTGACTTTTTTTTTTCGCTTACTAGTGTTATCATGTATCATGTAGTGTTATCACTTAGTTTCAATACACTTTCTATGATGTGTTTCCACACAGAGTTAGATACAGATTTTTATAACGTATTTGCTCATCATTTCTTTCGTTTTAGAAACAGCTTGAAACTGCAATGTTAAAATAAACAAAGACAAACTTTCAGAATACCTTAAATCTGAGGTCTGAGACTATTTCCTTTTTAAGGTTTGAAATATCTAGTTTTTATTCTTACTCTTCAGACACATTTATTTATTTGATTTTTTTACTGTAAGTTTTCTTAGAAGCGCAGCTGCTACTTTTGCGGTTATACTTCATAGTTATTGATTTCGCATATTTCTTCTCTTTGCTAGAGGTTATGGATATATATATATATATATATATATATATAGGAAGCAATACTTTATTTCAAACGTTGAGTGGGCGGCTAAACCTTATTTAAACCCACCCACGGGTGTCTGAGAAAAAAACATTTTATTAAACTTTTCTCGAAAAGGTCACTTCAATAGTTTGAAAGCTAAACATTATTTACATTTAGGACCGTAAACAATGAGCTAAGTTAGAGCTATAATAAAACCAGGGTCAGTAAATATGACCTTTATTTTACCCAGGAGGCATATTCCTCCTATAGTCTGGTATATGGTTTTAAATTTGATTGCGTTGTTGCATTAACTGTGGATTTTTTTTTGTCACAAACTGAAATATTATGCTTATTAAAAGCATGATACACTGGGATGCAAAAGTTTAGACAAAATTTGAATAAAATGAAAACTATTCAGCAAAATGCTTTCAAATTTCTATTGAAGATACAAAATATGTTCCCAAATACGTGTCTGGAGTTTTTAAAAATATAAAAGAAACGAAAATCGGAAATTACAAATGACATTTTTTTTTTGTTGTTTCAAAAGTTTAGACAAAAGTCAGATTTTATGCAAATATTTCTTAAAAGGTGATTGGTTGAAGAACGGCGGGACTTTGTTATTCGAATATAAAGTGCAGAGATTGCTGAATGAATAATCAAAATCCCAAAAGCTCTGTAGTTCTCGTGTAAAGAAGATGTGAAAGTTTGGAAGCCGAAATTTGAAAATGAACCTACTTTTAAATCGGCTCTAGTATGGTAGTACATTGTTTTTTACTTCGTGGAGAGCAAATTCAAACATGCGTATTGATCAAAAAAGCCAAAAAAAATTATATTTCTTAAGGAGAAAGGAATTGAAAAAATGGCTCGAACTTACGATTTGCCCCTTATTCCTACAAAACTTTCACTTGGATAAAAAACGGCACGTGACAGCATAAGTAGATGAACAACTGAATCGGAATGCATAAAAAAAACAAAGAATTTTGCTTGAGCTTTTGGGATTTTGATTATTCATTCAGCAATCTCTGCACTTTATATTCGAATAATAAAGTCCCGCCTTTACTCCACCAATCATATTTTAAGAGATACTTGCATAAAATCTGACTTTTGTCTAAACTTTTGAAACAGCTAAAAAAAAATGTCGTTTGTAATTTCCGATTTTTGTTTCGGTTATATTTTTAAAAACTTCAGATACGTATTTGGGACCATATTTTCTACCTGCAGTAGGAATTTGAAAGCATTTCACTGAATAGTTTTTTTTATTCATATATTTGCATTTTGTCTAAACTTTTGCATCGCAATGTACATTGCTGAAGCAAATTCAACTAGCTAATCACCAGTTGCAGAGTCTTTTTATGGAAGCTCTACACATAAGCGATGTTATTTTGATCTTTGGAATTTCTCTGCCCACTCCCTGTACTGAACATTTTTCTTTTTCAAAAGCTTGATAATAACAGTCAAAAGTCGCTAAAGAAAGGGAACCTTTTCTTACGTTTTTAATGTGTCAGAACCTTGTATTTACTTAATTGAAACCGTTGTCGATTTTCTTAATGTTTTAGCAGATCATAAATAGATAGAGCGCTTAATTATTCCCTGAACGTGTAAATTCACATTTTTCTATGTTATACACTATTCAGTGAATAACCAGAAAATGACATGCCAATGAAAAATTCTCTGCCGTACAAAATTCCGCCGTGTTGTGCCCCTAGATAGAAGCACTCAACATCAACAATTTGTAAATTTTTTTGCTATTATCCAATTAACTGAGAAGTAAAAGGCATTGGAGAATTGCGCTTAATTTGTTTGGAGGGTGTCAGACTATCGACTGATCAAAAAGAAGATGATGCCGACAGTTTAAAATAAAATTAATATTCGTGCTATTTTGAAACTAATAAATGAAATCGAACCTCCGTTATCAGAAAATTTACTACAGCCTTGTTCAACCAACGTTGGTTCTCTTCAATTATATTTATTTATTCATTTTGGAAAGTAAAAATATCAAGGTCACTGAAGATAGTCATTGTTACTGCTGGCATAGAATTGTGCACGAAGTGAATTGTGTAAAATCTTTGCTTTTGTTTTTGTCCGAACTCGCCAGTATTGTTTTCAAACAATAAATAATTTTAGTTTTTAAAATGTTGTTAAATTCGAATGAGATTTAATCTGAAAGGTAACACATTGTAATCGTTAGTATATTTTTTTACTTTCACATTTGTATGTTTAAAATTCAAGACGAAGTTAACGGCATTACATTAATATCGTATTGTAATATTTCGACTTATTAAATCTACGTTGTATATTCTGACCTGTGTTACACTTACTAAACACAGTATAGTAATATAATAATAATATAAATAACATATTTATAGGGTATTTTGTAAATGGATATATTTAAGTTCAGAGCTAGAGTTTCGGAGGTTTACTGACTCATTTTTAAGTGTTCTGTCTTTATCTGCAGTTTAGATCTGGTTCAGGTCTCTCCAATTAATCGAGCTTCTACTATACATAATAGAAAGAATTAAATTTGGCTCTTTGGATTGTTCGGAATGGAGGTATACAGAGGAAAACTCCTTGTAGGATAAGAAAAATAAATGCTCATAATGTATTTTGGGGTGGATTAACTGCTGTACCCTGATATAAAATTGTTGTGCAACTAAATTTTATGAAATGAAATAGATGTAAGCATTCTAAAGATGATCTAACCCTAAAAGTAAATGCAGCTTTAGGATCTTTATGTTCCTTTTGCCAATGAAGCCTCATTTCTCTTTTGGAGCTCGCGACAGTTTTATTCTACGAGATTACTCTGAAGAAAACAAAAAGGGCAAAGAATACTTTTGTCTCTTAAATTGCAATTGAATTTAAACTTTGTCTCTAAAAGTTTTGATTTTGAACTGTGTCAACTGAAGTGAAAACTTTTAACAGAAAAGCTATCTGAAGAGTAGATTAACTTTTATTCGTATGCTTGAGATGAAATGTCTCGAAGACTTTTTTTTGAAGCTATATTTGAATTAGAAAATCAAAATTCGTCATTTCTTATGCTATTTGAAAGAGTTTTCTTTTAAAATTTCCTAGCAATATAGTTTTGCATAAAATCATGAGAGGTCGAAAAAATTACTCAACATTTATTCGAGGGTGAGGAAAATAGAAATTTAGACCAAAATTTGAGAGAATTTTTTTTCGCGATCACAATACTTCCTTTTCTCTACATTACTTTTACTTATTTTTCTACGTAAAAAGAAGTAAAAACTAATGTTTTCTCTGTGATTTAGTTAAATGAAGAATGAGGTGTAGTGACCTGACTTTTTTGTTATTCATCAGTTACTCTACATTATTTATGACCACGTAAGCGTTTTATTTTAATTTACAAGATTTAGAAAATGGCTAAAAGAAAAGTTCACTAAATTGCTTATGGGTTAGCAGTCAATCTGACGTTGTTAATATGATGATATTTGTAATAACTATACTTTGCAGATGAGGTTTTTTTTTTTTTTTTTTTTAATTATTTGAAGACTGGCTTTTCCAAAACAGAACAAGTCTACATGCTTCATGCAAAATTTTGGCCGAATGTTTATACTTCTGTTGAAATGTGTGCACAATAACCTAAAAATAAAACTATGAAGCATAAAATGAAACGTGTCAGTTAAAGTCATTAGAGTATGTAGCACAAGCATTACAGACTAAAGTTCAGAAATCAGTGAATTTTCTCATGGAATTTATTCCATCTGAATATTTATTTAAAGAAGCAATAAAAGGGCTCAGATGTTTTTTTAAATTGTAAATATGTAAAGTGTAACCAACGAGATATAAATCACCAAAAATTATTTAAAAATACTACGTAAAGTTCCTTCTTAATTTTTACGAACGCGTGTAACATGAAGCATGAAAAACCGAAGTTTCAAAATTATTTATTTAGCTTACGATCTGTCAACTCAGAGCAACGTACATCGCTTAGAAAATAGGAAAATTAAAAGAAGAAAAATAGTCTTCCATTTATCAAGCTTTGTATCATAATTCCAAACAGTTACCATGTCAACGAAGCAAAGGAAATAAAATATATCAATAGACTGGAAAATTTAATGAAACACCTCCACAGCCGAGACAATCAGGGGCAATTTAACGATGCATAAAAATAGTTTGACATATTTACTTGATTCAGCTCTTAGATTTTATTTTGTTAGTTATGTGTTTTTTGAAGGCGGTACTTTTAATTTAATATACAAGTATCTGTAAGACTAATTTCATTGACATAATTTTAGGTGTGTTTGTGTAATGCTAAATATTTTGTTTCTTCTGACTACTTAATGCAAGGGCTCTTATAATTTACTGTTTCGCGACACCTTTTAAGGAATTAAAATGTTTTCATTATTTTAAAGTCTATTGATCTCTACATGCATATATTGATGCCATGGAATTTTGTAGCACCCTTCGCTGTTTCATGTGGCACCCACTTTGGGAACTACTGGTTTTGTAGAATGTAGTTTTTAGCCTACTTTCCCGTTAAAAATAAAAGAGACGAAAAACGTATTAAAAGTGGCTTAATGCATCTAAAAATATCGCCAAGTCTTAAAATATATATATATATATATATATATATATATATATATATATATATATATATATATATATATATATATATATATATATATATATATCGAAAAATTAAAAATTTGAAAGTAGGGTATTGAGATGGGGAATTTGTGTGTCGGTCGGTCTGTCGGTCTGTCTGTCCCCCCCTAATAACTTTTGAACGAACATTCCGATTTGAACGAAATTTTTTTTTGTTGGAAAGATCTCGGCGAGTACAGCCATTCCCATATTTGATTTTTCGATTTGAACAATTTTTGGTTCAACTTTGAGCCGTTTAAACAACCTGCGATATTAACTTTTTAGTTAACAGTCCGATTTGAACAAACTTTTTTCCGTTCGAACGATCTTTTCAAGGATACTTCATTCCCGTATCTACATTTTCGATTTGAACAAGTTTTTGTTCAACATTGAACCGTTCAAACAAGCTGTCACCCCTAATAACTTTTGAGTGAACAGTCCGATTTAAACAATTTTTTTTGTTCGAAGCATCTCGGCAAGGATACTTTATTACCGTAAAAACCAAATAATTTTAACAAGAAGGAGGAACAAGTAAAAGTTAACAAGCTTTGGCATCCAGTCATCTGTCAATCCCGAGCCGGAAGGTAGAGGGCGCTGCGTTTTCAATTTAAAATCTTGCAGCAGTTCGAAATTTCGCATCAGTCGCCAAATTAATCAACGACACCCACTGAAGATGACCGCCGCAGTTGCGATTGAAACGTATGGATTAAAGCCATTCAGACCACGGCACAACAGCCCGGAATCCTTAATTAATATAATATAAACTTTTTTTTGTTCGAAAGATCTCGGCAAGAATACTTCATTACCGTATTTAAATTTTCAATTTGAATCATTTTTCGTTCAATGATGAACCGTTTAGAAAAAATTTTAACATGAGCGCCTACTGGGAAATTTAAATTGAATGTTGATTCTGAACTTAAAGTCGGATTTCCTTCAAACTAACTTTGTAAGAAAACGGTTTTGATAAAAAATGTATTTAAAGTACTTTTCTGTAAAATCTTCTGTGAGGACTCTGATTCCGACTCCGACTCCGCAAACATGGCGGAAATGCAGGGTCAGAAAAAAATGACTGACTGGGCAGACGATTTTTTCTTTATTTATTCATTTTTCTTGTTTAATTTATTATTATTATTTTTATTTATTTTTTTTTGGCAGACGATTTTTTTGTTTACAAAAATTTTTCATTCACGAGAGCATTTTATTCTTTATTTATATTTAACAACTGGCAACGGATTAAAAATAAAATTCGAGACATTTTATTAACGAACGAGGTTTTTTTTCTTTCTTTGATAAAATGTGTTTTGATGTTCTTTGTACTTTTATTTTATTTATTATTTTTTTTTCTTTTGAAATGATTGTGAAATTTTTCTACGGAAGAACTATAACAGTTTCATTCTTTAAAAGGTGCGACAAAACTTTATTTACTCATTTATTTACTTTTTACGTGTCTATTTCGTCTGATGAGAGGGGTATATTTTGTTTTTAGAAATCAGCTTTAAGTGCTATAAAGGTATGTTTGACATAATTTTCAGTTTCAGATATTCAAGAGAATATTGATCAGATGCTAGAATGCCGATTTCGATGTACGGGAAAGTAGGCTCGTTTAGTTCTTGACAGAACTTTTTGTTAATACTGACTTAAGTATGTCATACTGTACATTAACCTTATTTGTACAAGCAACATTTTCATCTAATAAAAATTGCTGAAATATCTATTTTAAAAATGAATATCCTTTTGCTGCAGAAAAATTTTCTAGGGTGAAATACTTTCAACCGTAAACTGAGCAAAACAGTGTTCCTCTCGTCTTCATCGTCTTCATTCTATCTACTAAAGCTGGAGACTACAAATAATTGATAGTGGCCAGAGGCCAGTAAACCCAAAAAAGTTAGTGGCCACTTTGGCGCTGTTGGTGGCCACTTTGAATAATGTTCCGAAACTATAATCATACTCTACTTCATTTTGGACAAGTAATATTACATTACGTACTTGCATATATAACTAAGTTATGTAAAAAAAAAAGTAAAAAAAAAAAAATTACAAAACTTTTCTGAAGAAAAGTCATTCATTTTAAATTTCCAAT
Source organism: Uloborus plumipes (assembly GCA_038373865.1). Classification (NCBI taxonomy): domain Eukaryota; kingdom Metazoa; phylum Arthropoda; class Arachnida; order Araneae; family Uloboridae; genus Uloborus; species Uloborus plumipes. Next base: position 90,233 of record JAXGGA010002526.1, read on the forward strand.
AATAAGACATTATGCAGATACAACAAAAACTAAATGCACCTGCAACTGTATACTTGAAGTTAAAAAAAAAAAAAAATCGTTTAATTTACCGATTAATCAGAAATTTGGTCATAATTTGAATAATTTTGCAACAAAGTTTCATTGCGTTTTCTAGATTGAAATTATGTATTTAGATGTTTTGTACAGCAGATGGGTCGATTTTCTCCCCAAGTTAACATTGGCTTCCAGTGCTGATGCTAATGGCCATTTTCTTTTTATAATCGGCACGATGCATCGACAGTTTGTGTTTTTGCTCAGGAAAAAAGTAAGTTACCAGTTTGGCGACATCTTTTAGTCGCCACTGGCGAGTGTGCGACAGCTAGTGTAGAACGTTACTATCTACCAAAACTGTTTTATTTGTACAAAGGTTTTGTAGTGCTTTAATGTATTACAGTACATATACGTTTGACACAACATTCGACTTTAATAATGAAATAAAACTTAATTTGATAACTTAGTATACAGGGTGTCCACTCCAATCGTGGACCAATAGCTAATTTCTAAACCGTTAGAGATAAGCATATAGTTCATTTAGGAAAAAATCTCTAAATTATGAAAGGAATTTTGGGTCTATTCAATGTTTTTCAAAAAATCAAATTTTGAAAGAGTTACGAAATTTAAATTTTTATACAGCCCCCCAGTCCTATCAATCATATTTAGTAAAATATTCTTGACACTGTAACGTTTAAAACTAAAAAAAAATCACTCCTCTACGACAAAAATTGACCGAGTTATGACGTTTTGAAAAATCAAGATTTTGAAGGATTTCGCATACGGTCCCTTAAGTGATCTCTCGATGACGTCATGAAATAATGCAAAATCTTGATTTTTCAAAACGTCATAACTCGGTCAATTTTTGTCGTAGAACAGTGATTTTTTTTAAGTTTTAAACGTTACAGTGTCAAGAATGTTTTACTAAATATGAATGATAGGACTGGGGGGCTGTATAAAAATTTAAATTTCGTAACTCTTTCAAAATTTGATTTTTTGAAAAACATTGAATAGACCCAAAATTCCTTTCAAAATTTGGAGATTTTTTCGTAAATAAACTATATGCTTATCTCTAACGGTTTAGAAATTAGCTATTGGTCCACGATTGGAGTGGACACCCTGTATAAGTTATAGTTTTATACCCTCATACTTCTTATGGCATTGTTGTAATGAATACGTAAAATTGAAGACGTTATTACAAGAAATACTCAGAAGACTGTTTCATTACTTCGACTGACTGAGTTTCATTACTTCGTATACTATAATCTTTCATTATTTGGTAATATCTATCATTTCATATGTAAATTAACTATGCATTGGCTGCGTAAATTGCTTAATGGACTTTTTTTTGTTTTTTATTTATCATCTCTGCATTTGTATAAATTAATAAAAGAATGGAGTTCGGCCATAAAGAAGCAGAAAAATATTGCAATCGATAAATAGAAAGAGTGATATATTTGAGACATGAGAGAACAAAGTGAGAAATATTTGCGCGGGGAAGAATGATAAAAGGAAATATTTGGATTGTGCCAGAAAATAAAACAACTTTTGTACTTACGGCCACGAGTCATACAATAATCCAAAATAAACATTTAATGACGAAACATTGGGGAGCTTTATTTCGAATATGTTTTCGGAGAAAATTGTTCTGAAAAAGGATGAATTAAGTTATATACTTTTCTGTAGAGATATTTCGTTTTGTTGGTCGCTTATTCCTTGGAGTATTTTGGTATCGAGGAAAAGATGTGATGATATTGTTTCGAACTTGAATATTCTGTGAATTTTTCTTAACAGTTCATTCATTTTTAGACAAATTGTCTTTTGTTTGTACTTTGATTATCTTTAAATGCGTAAAAGAAAGTTCAAATTTCACCAGTAATAACCATTTACTCCGAATATAAAGGGTGTCTTTTTTTCGTTTCAATCTTTTATTACCTTATTTATACACCTCATTTTGAGCATTTTTGCGATTGGAAGCATGCATCTGGGACAAACGGTTGCGAAAATATTGGTCATACAATTTAAAACGAGACACCCTTTATATGTCAATGTGCAATCAATGTGCACTAACAAATACGAAATAAATTATGCAAGGCCGGTTATCATCCTTCAGAAGCCGTTAGCGGTTATATTTTTCCCAAAACGTGTTATTGACAGCGAGTGCAAAGTGGTGTATGTCAGAAAATGCTGCGTTTTACATCTCGGCCAATATCGCTCAAACGAATGTCAAACTTTTTTTGTCCGATTTTTTTTTATGCTCTTAGATTCCATAAATATCATTTAGGGGACCTAAGAATCCGTATAAAAAAGTCACATTTCGTATTTTTTGACTTCTGAAGGATGATAACCGGCCTTGCATAATTTATTTCGTATTTGTTAGTGCACATTGATTGCACATTGACATATAAAGGGTGTCTCGTTTTAAATTGTATGAACATTATTTTCGCAACCGTTTGTCCCAGATGCATGCTTCCAATCGCAAAAATGCTCAAAATGAGGTGTATAAATAAGAAAAGATTGAAGCGAAAAAAAAGTCAAAAAATACAAAATGTGACTTTTTATACGGATTCCTAGGTCCCCTAAGTGAGATTTAGGGAATCTAAGCGCATAAAAAACAATTCGAACAAAAAAAGTTTCACATTGGTATGAGTAATATTGGCCGAGATATAAAACGCAGCATTTTCTGACATACATCACTTTACACTCGCTGTCAATAACACGTTTTGGGAAAAATATAACCGCTAACGGCTTCTGTAGGATGACAACCGGCCTTGCATAATTTATTTCGTATTTGTTAGTGCTCATTGAAACGCAGCATCTAAACCTACATTAAGAAAAGTATTAGGTATTATTTTCCAATTTTCATCAACATAGCATTTTTTATAAATGTTTTTGCTTAAGTGGCGCCTGATACTCCGACTTACTATATTACACACATTACAATAATTTATTTTGTTTTACTGCGAAAGTTGTACTCATGTATAAAACATCCTCCATTTTTTAAGATTTAGTGCTAAAAAATGTTTGTAACAGTCAAACTATTTTTTAGAATCACTCATATACTCAATCGCAATAGAAATTTACGAGCTAATCACGTAATGGTGAAATGTTGCCATTTATTCATCTATATACTTCAATTAAACAAAAAGCGTCTGAGTTTTAATTGAATATATAGTCACTCGGAAATTTAGTATCATGTCCTTATTTCCATGCTTTGAAATAAATTGTTCAGAGAGCCAGAATTAACGAATTCGTTTACTAGAAAGCGGCCAATCGTCCTTAATACATATCAGCGAAGGAACCTCAAACATGCCTAGTAAATAAAATTAACTGCACTAACTAGGGCAGAATTAATAAAATTGTGTGAAAATGAGAGATAACACGAAAGTAAAATCTGAAAAGTACGTCGTAGTACTTTCTTTTATATATCGGTAAATTAACGTAAAAGTCTCTCTGAGGCGAAGGAGTTTCATTAACTTTCCCATTCTTCAGAAGCCACTACTTTGCTTTGTTGGCATGGTAACTGGCAGACATTATCGCAGTCTTGTTAAGTTGGAGAAATTTTTTTTTTCTGCATTTAATATTCATATTTCCTATCTGATGTTCTTTGTTGTCATTTCATGTTAATGGACTGTTAAATGAAAGATAACGTTGAAACCTGGTAAAGTAGTTTTTCTTGCTTCATGTTTCACAAGATTCACGAATAAAGGGCGAAAAAAAAAAAGCTTTTCTTTCCGAGCTTTTATGTAGAGAGTTTTCTGCGAATACATTTTCTATATATTTTCAACAAAAAGCATGCATTTAATAGTTATTTTACATATAAGAAATGTAGATTTTTATTTTTAAATAAAATTTAATCAGTAACCAATAGCACTATTAGAATTGGAGGGGGAGGGGACGCAGGAGGGTAGTAATCCCAGGGTAACCCCCGTCTCGTGGTGATACCCGAAGTGGTTTTAAGATGTTATAAAAACATAAATAAATTAACTCTGAAAATTTCCCGCAATATATCTTATATTATTATTAATCTATACATTTTCGACCAAAATAGAGGTGAGGTTTCAAATGCATCTACAACAAAATTTTGCCCAAAATACATTCATAATTTTTACTTGTCTTTTAATTTTACTTTTCGTTACATTTCATAAATAAAAAGGATTTAAATTTGAAAATTGTGCGTATGTTTACATAAGACAATGAAAGTTTCTTTTTGTCGGGAAGATAGGGAGGGGGGAGTAGGGGTAGAGGGGAGGTGACCTCAAATTATTGCACTGGGTTACACCAGTGCTGGGGAAGCTACTGCCAATTAGCAAAAAAATTCTAATACTAAAATATAAAAAGAATGAAACTAGTTTCGCAAATATCTTTCGAGAGGAAACATATATATTTTCTAAAAAAGGTAGAAACATATGAAGCATTTTAGGAGAAAAGATGTGTTTAAAGTTTGCGTCTATTACTAAATTTATTCTTTATGTAAATCAAGAAAAATATATAAGTATCGTCTAAAATCATAACCAGGTACGCCTTTTACACAAATAAAAATGCTGTTAGTGATACTGTAAGAGGTTGTAAACTAGATATATGGTTTACATCGATGAGTGAAAGAGTAAAATCTTCCGCAAAATCAGGGTCAACTATTTCACTCACCAACTGCAGCGTAATAGTAAAATCAAAGCAATTTGTTTTTAATACAAACATTCTTCAAGGTACCTTCAGCTCAATAATGTAACATTCATCACACTGTGATGGCAGGTAAAGTATAAACAGGCATTTGGAGATTTTCATTCACTTTCTCAAAACGTTTTAGGTTTTTGATATATTTTTTTAAAGAGAAATTACAATACTTGAGTATGGATGAAATATGCTTAAAGTTTGCTGAGTTTTTGACTTTCACGATGTATTTTTTGCGAATTTTTGGAGATTATAACTCGAGACAGGCGCTGAGAGCAAAAAGTTTTTGGTGGTAAAAATTGCGGTAATATTTCCTATTTCCTACCAAATGTACATTCCATGTGACATGTCTGAAAACTGAAATAATTGCTTATTTTTTATGCTTCATTAGTTCAACATGACTTGTCTGCTTTTTGAAATCCTATAACGGCGCAGTTCTATGCGAAGGAAAAAACTTTAACATTAAGTTGTAAAGAATTATTGCAATTTAAAATCTCTAGATGTTTATGTATTAGATTATGCATACTTGTACTAAATAATCAATTGTATTTCACCCAAAATACCTCATAAAATATTTTTCCAAGAGCGGCAACTTATTAAAAACTAGAATTATATTAAAAATAATAATGTAAAATTTTCTATTGCTAGAAATTCTTGAAAGTAACTTTATAAGCCTGAATGTAAAGGCCAAAGTGAACAGAAAGGAAAAACCAATCGGAGTAAAAGAGATTCTCCTAGGTTTTATTTCATCTTAGTTCATCATTTATATTTATTGAAGCAAGGCACCTTTGTCAATCTCATAATGTTCTGAAAGGTTCCAGCGGTTAAATGAGATCATGAAATAAGCTAGTTTTCGTTATCCTACTTTTCGTTTCATCCGATTGAAATTTAGTTTCGCGTTTTTTCGCGTACCGTAAAATGGGGTGTATAGGAACAGCGGGGTTAATCGGAACAAAACTTCCAGACCGTACAAAGAAATTCTTCATAAATATACTATTGGGTATTTTTCGCCATTAATTTTTTTTTTAGAAAGGTAAGATCATAGGAAGTAGGAAAAAATTACTTTAGTCGATCTGGCAACGCTACTGGCTTCTAAGGAGGGCTGTACGTGGAATGCTAGAAAACATCACATTTTCATAGACTGCAAAACTTCATATGCAAGAACAAACCTTCTTATATTTTAAACCTAAGAGTGGTATGTTTCAATTATACATGTATCTGAACAACAGAATACCACATTAGAATTTACATTTTTTATAAATTGTGTCATAAAAATGAAGAATTCTGAAAAATGCCATTGGAAAAAAAATTGCGGGGTGAATCGGAACACTTTGTTCTGTTGTTCCAATTCAAACTTATTTGAAGGAAACTGTTTGAAAAATCAAGATTCTAACCCCAGTTCCTCTAATCAAGACAAGGACAAGGATTTATTACTGTTTATCCCTTCTCGTGAGCAACTAGATCTTAGCATGACAGAAAGTTGCAGATTTCATAAGATTTTTCCTCCAGGAGACTTCTTTTTATTTAAAATACGAGAAGAAAAGTCATATAGGCTTTAGATAGCAAAAGGCAAGCACACAGACAGTGATGAATAAGCGAAAAAATCTTTCAGGACAATCCCCGAAACCCAGAGATTTTAAGAAACTAAAGAAAAGGTAGAGATCATCCCAGAAGATGCTATGAAAAAACTTAAGCCAAGTCACAATTGCTAGTTTTAAGGACAAGTACATATTTGTGGACGACATGGGTGACTTCCATTCCTGTTAAATCTTTGTATTTCAATCCAAAAGCATTTCTTAAAATTACTTTTCATTTTTCATAAGTTCAAAATTATTTTGAATTTTTGCAAATTATGAGCGTTTACTGGTATTGAAATTATACTTTTATTTGACAGTAATTATCTGTTCTTGTTCTCCCTCATCAATATTACTCATGTTTGTGAGACCTATTACAGGTTTCATGGAAAAAAATACAAATTTTAACATGTGTTCCGATTGACCCCTATCAGCGGGGTGATTCGGAACACTCATAATTTCCTATATATTTTAATAATAACTGTTCAAAATGTTTTGTGTTTGCTTGGAATATCAAAAGTAAAGCAAGACCGAAGTTTTTACCCAGAAAATCAAATTGAAAAAAAAATTTTAACTGCTTTTTTTACAATCAAAGCTGAAAAGTGTTCCGATTCACCCCATTTTACGGTACTCTTGAAATTTTGTTTTTAATGAATAAATCTTGGCATTTCTGAATTGAAAGACAGTTATCACATGTAGGCATTTAAAGATTTATGCAATGTGTATTTCGCTTGTTTTATAGAAACAATGGCAATGCAATTTGCATCTGTTTTGGAGCTGGTTTTATTAAATTCAATTGGATATTGTCTGAAATAAACGTTTTGTTCAAGGAAACTGAAGCTAATAACATATTCAATTTCGTTTTACACCGTATGTATACTTTATGATCAAATGGTTTAGGGTTTCCTCATTTTAAGAGTAAATAAATAAATAATAATAAAATAAAAGGCTTTGAAAAGTAAAACCTTTATTATTACAGGTATTATTGCTACCCAAACCTTTACTATGTTTCTACTAAACAAATAGTAAGTGTTGAAGTAATAAATATGATTTCATACGTAGAAAACAATTTTAAGCTTTACTTAGTTTGCCTTATAACTGCTTTAACCTTTTAATCAATTAAAAACTACCCAATTATGATTTCACTTGATATTTGTAACTGCATTTTCTAGACACTGAATTTTAGAGCAGTTCTTTTTTGCTTTTTTTTGCTGAAATAAGGCGCTAAAGTTCCTGGAATGTTACCAAAAAACTCAATAAAGTTTTAATCTTTGGATTTTGTTTGTTACTGATTTTACTAAATTTTTTTGAGACTTATAAACAAGTAAAAAATAAAATTTATGTACCAGAAGAACTGCTTCGGTAGTCCAGTCTCATATTTTGTTATGAGGAATGTCTTATGTTTCTTAAGTGTTCAGTTTAATTAACTTTAATTAAATAAGTGCTGAAAAGTCATTTAAGTATTTTTTATCCACTTAAAATGTGTAAAACAAACAAACGAATGAAAGAAAATTTATTTTAGCTTTGAGCATCAAATATTTAGGTCCTTTTTTCTTCTCTTTCTTTTTTTCTCTCGAAACTGCAATTGTACTCCTTCGTCATCATCACATTTCTAAATAATGTATCAAGAAAAATTGTGCTTCAAGTATTAACCTTGCCAATGATTTTAAAAATATTAAACTAAAGAGTTAGTTAATGCGTTTCGTTTCAATCATCTCCTGGTTCAATATTTCTCTCTCCTTCTTTTTACCACGAATTAAAAAAAATAATTATTAGAATTTATACTTCCTTTATTCTTTTCAAAATTTCTCGTCCGTTATTTAGCACGAGTTTTCGAAATTGTTGAACTAGACACGTTTTGAATGCAAAAATTGTTTTTTTCCCCCTTTCTTATTGCAAATGAATTCTTGACGTTTTCACTTTCTTTACTTCATGTTTCTTCTGTCTTTATGTGAAATGCTTTTCTTTATATCAATTTTTAATAAGAACAATTTTGTTATATTAGTGCTGCTTTATGCATCCAGATTTTTGCTTCTATTCTTAATAGTAAATTGATTGTTAAGACATACATATGAATTTATTTTATTTTCCTTAATTGTAGATTTTAACTTTATAATTTAATTTTCTTTTCTCTTTAATAGCAAAAAAGAACTTATAATTTTTAATTAGAACTTATGGGTCTACCATATGCCTCTAAAATTCTTTGACAAGCTTTGGTAGTTATATGTTTGGTGTACATTTTACAAAATTGTTTCAAAATATAACTCACGTTGTCCAAATATATACTTAATTGCTTGAGAAATACAAAACGATTTACACAATATTAGGACTAGTTCTTTATAAACGAGAAGTATGTAACATTACAAATAACTGAGGAAATATTTTCTGTTTATCTTTCGTCTAGAAATGAGATACATTTAAGAAAATTTTGTCAATTCTAAATTGAGGGAACAATTTGAAAGATTTTAATATACAATTTAAGCAAAGCAATTTTCTCAACAGCTCGTTTCAAATGCAAGCTTTATGTTTCCAGTTTAATCACTCCATTCACAGAAAATCAATTTATATGAAACTTTTAGAGACGTAAATATTAAATATATTTCATTTAATGATTTTCTAACATGTGTTTTATTGGATTTATCCATGGTTGTTATTTTATAAGGTCGTCAGATGTTGAGAATTCGTTCCGCGAAATTAATTTACTAAATAAACGGATTCTTTGATAATAATTTATTACAACTTTTCATTATTGGTAAAAAAAATCTGTTGCTCAAATTTAAACTGTTCGAATACAATCTCGCTTCTCCAAAGGATATTATAAGACACTAGTTAAGTAATTTACTTTTAGCATGAAACCAATTTAAAAAAAGTGAATGCTGACGAAAATCTAAGAATTTTAAATTTTCTATAAATGTGTAAAATTTTGTTGTTGTTACTAAGCGCTGCACTTTATATAATCTTGCTTATTATCCAGTCTAAAGGAAGATAGCAGGGAATTCTAACAAAGCCCGCTTTGATAGCAATATGCATTTTGCAGTTGACCAATATTGCATTTACATTTGGGACAAACCAAATCTAGTGACATTGTGAATGCTACGTAGTTCCTAATCACAGCATTGTGACGTCAAATCATCATCGTTAAAAATGAAAAAAACTAATGAGTGAAAAGACCCGCGGATAAATAGAACCACGGATAATCTGGAGTTTACTCCAGTATGTTGTGGCCGTCACGAAACCTTCTTTTTCATTCCATCTTTTTCATAAAAACCTAAAACATTTACATTTTGAATGAACAGGACAGATGTGGCTTAACCTCTTCATTATTTAGAGCTTGTTTTCCACTTTATTATCAATAAAACAAACATAAATCAACAAATAAGCACAAATCTACATAAAATATATTGCCGTTTAAAAAATTTGGGAATGTGGGGCTAAGTTAAATGGCGAGATAAAGGGAAATCATAAAATACTTTTCCTGTTTACTGCGCCACCTATATGCAATGTTTTAACCAAGTTTCTAAACATGTAGTTGATTCCAGTCAAAAAATAAAAAGCATTAAAGATTAATTAAAATCGTAATGCAAGAAATTTTCAAAATTTGATACACAATTGCAATATTCGTGGTTTATCAAAAATATTTCTATTTATTATTAAATAATGAAGCTCTTGAAATTTTAATTTTTAGTATCAATTGCGATCTACTAATGTCCAGTGTAGTACTTATTTAGTTCATATTAGGCGTTCTTTGATTTAAAATATTCAATGCAATTTGCCAAGTGCATGAGGGCAAAGTGAAATAGTTAATTTCGTTTTCTTGTCATTCATTTATTAAATCACCTACGTATTACTTCATGTATTAATTCATTTACATAACTTAACTCGTGGATTAACTTATTCATTCATTCATTCTCTTATTTTCTTATTCATTGTCTCATCTATTATTAATTCATTTATTCATTCATTTAGTTGTTAATTTACTTTTTTATTATTGATTAATTTATTCGTTTACTTAGACAAAAAATATTTTTAACCATCAAATAGAAATTGTTTCATTAGAAAAATATACATTTTTTTTCACTATGCGTTATGGTTTTTTAGACGAAAATTTTCCACATTTTTCCGATGGTACAAAATAACGACCAAAAATGAAAAATAATATTTCAACTATAGTTGTAAAACATAATGAATTATTCCAACTGTTGGTGCAATACTTTTTTTAAGCAAATTTTCAATTTGTTCATTTTGAAACAAGTAAGTTATCTTATCTACAGGTATTTCACTTTGCCCCACATTACCCAACCTTTTCTCTTTTTACGTCCGAAAAATTTCTCGTGCAATATGCATAGGTATAATCTGCTTTGCACTGAAACTTCGTTTCATAAACAGCTTACTGTAATTTTCTGTTCAACATAAGCTCAATTTAAGTATTTTATCTTTTACTTGAAAAATCAATGTTTTTCTTTTTAGAACTTAAAAAAAGTTGTTTAAAGTACATTCATTCTAAGAAGTTCTTAATTTACTATTCAGCAGAGCATAAAAACTTTCTGATTTCTGTTAAATGCTTAAGACCTTTATTCAAATACGCAACAAGTTAAAGATGCTCGAAAAACTCTGAAACAGATAATTTAAAATTCCTTATGTTGCAAGTGAAAAGGCATTTAAAAATTCACTGATATTTTCCTTTTCAACTTACAATCCGATTTCGTTTCAAAAGTTTCTATTTAAGGAAAATTTGAGGTTTAACAGAACTTCAACATCTTAGCAAGAAACGCAAAATCACGTTCGTTACTTAAAATGTTGTTGTACAAATTTTAAACAACATGTTTAAAATAGGCATTTAAGATTTCGAAACAACTTTAGTTTTGCACAAATGTAAAGCCAGCTTTTGTAGAAAGTAAAAGTTTCAAAACAGAAGATTATTAATATCATTTTATGAAATGGTGTGATTAATAATCTTAAGATTCCATTATTTAAAGTTTCAGTAATTTCATAAAATCTTTCCAAAAGTTCCGTTGTTAGATCGAGTCAAATAAGGTTTCACATTTTTAGTCTTGCATTTCACATTGCGTGAAAATTTTTCGCAATGTTCAACTATATTTATAATTCTAATTAGCACTTAAAACATACGGTAGGGCATTACTCTAACGTTATTAAACACAGCTTACAACTTCGTTTTTCAGAAAACAACGGCAAAAATTTCTACTATTGGACAAAATGATACATTGCTTTGTAACAAGATTTTGTTCAAAAAACTTTAATCACAAATTAAGAATAAGAGTTTTAAAAATAAAAAAAGAGAAACAGCAAAGATTTTTTGTAAAAATTTTACTGTAATATTATAGTCAGGAGATTTTTTTTTAAACTAGAATATTTGAGTGGGATGTTTTTTGATTTTAGCTTTTGTGTATATTTTTCATGTTCAATGTTATTGTTTTTAGCTATAACTTAAATGTGTGTGTGAGTGTTATTGATTTTTTTTTTAGCTATTGTATAAACTAGTATCGGTTTTTACTTATTACTGATATTATTTGTGGTAGTCAGCGACTGTCGTGCCACTCTATTCCCCGTATAATCGGAAGTTTACCGTTACTTTTTCGTTTCTGTTGATCTTTTCCGTTTTTGTAAAGTTTACTTTCACTAAAACTCCATGTCGCTATAAGCCTAAGTACATTGCCCTCCACTGTGCGTGAATTATTTCGTAAATGATCTTACTTTCAATTGTTAATTGACTTTTGGATTATCCTCCTTCACCCCATTAAACTAAAAGGGTTTTTCAAGAAAGTAAGCAAACATGACCAGCAAGTGTTGCAGGCTATGTTGTGACAAAAATATCCCACCATCAACATTAATTGCTGTTCTGAATAATGCATGAACGAAAAAAAGATGTCTTTTCGTGATGAACTGTCACATAAAAGAATATTTTTCCGTTGCTTTTTTATTTTCTGAACAAAGAATGATGCTTTCTGTATTTCGTTTCACACTTCTTTTTCCTGTACAGATGACAACTAGCCGTAGATTACTTTATAAGTTCATTGAACTCGGATCGTTAAGACAAAATTTTTTGAAGTTGTATAAAAGAAAGGAATTTAACGTGCTTAGATATGAAATTTAAAGTTGGTGACTTATGGTATTATTTACAACACTTAAAACAAATTCAAAGTAAATAAACAAATTTTGAAAATTGGGATAGAAAAAGTAACGTAAAATAAAACAAAAGATTGTTACCTGTTCTTGACTAATTACAATTTTGCCATTGAAGATTAGCTTGCTAGAATAAATATTTCCTCTCTTGTTATCAGTATTAACCCTTGTAAAACACCTTCCTGTTTGGAAAGTGAGAAATCAAAAATTGTCGCCTTTCTTAAAATGTTAAATGTTATCTAAAATCCTCTTTGCTTGAACTTGTGATCTGTTTTTTAGTCGCCATGGCTTTGTGTGCACGTAGCACGTTACCTGCCTTTACAATTTTGATACATAATTTGAAACCACTCTGTACGGGGCTGTGAAAACTTTCCGACTTCGATACGAAGAGGGCAAAACTTATCAATCAAAGAGAAGTGTTCTTATTTGGGAGTCTTTTGGTAACTTGGAACCGTAGTTTTGGCTAGTTTTAGTTCAAATTGTGTGTATGACAGCCATACTAGTGAGTTGCTCTAACAGTTTTTTTGAAAATGGAGAAAATTGAATATCAAGCTCTGATTCGATACTTGTTTTAAAAAGGAAATACGCCTTCACAAATGAAAAAGGAGTTGGACTCTGTGCATGGGGAGTCTGCAACATCGTCTGCAACCGTAAAATTTTGGGTAGCTGAATTCAAACGTGGCCGTACCAGCTTGGGTGTTGATGAACTCTCAATTCGACCCAAAACTGCTACCACTGATGAACACATTGCTATTACTCAAATTGCACCAAAAACGTGTCCGAATGAACATTTGCAGCGCACTTCTGGAGCAATAAACCAGAGTTTTTTCCGAAGGTTTATCACTGTCTATGAAACCTGGATTCATCAATATACTCCAGAAACAAAAACGCAATGGACTGCAAAAAGGGAACCAGCTCCAAAAAAGGACAAAACAGTGCTTTCTGCAGGAAAAGTGATGCCAACCATTTTCTGAGATAGCCATGAAATAATACTCATTGACTAACTTAAAATGGGAAAAACCATAACAAGAGCATAATATGCTACTCTCCTTGACAAATTGAAAGAGGAAATGAAAAAAAAACGGCCGCATTTGAAAGAGAAAAAAGTTCTTTTTCATCAAGAAAATGCTCCGGTTCACACCTCAGTGGTTTCAATGGTCAAAATTCACGAGTTAAAATTCGAAATCGTTAAACATCCACCCTACTCACCAGATCTGTCGCCAAGTGACCCTTTCTTGATCTCTAAGCTGAAAGAAGCATTTGGAGGACAAAAGTTTGCTTCAAATGAGGAGGTCATAAACTTTGTCAACAGCTTTTTTGAGAATAAATTATCATTATTACTTTTGGATTAGTTAAAAGAATGGACTCGCGCCCGGTCATGCGGGGCCCGCTCCGCGGACCCCCGGATGATGGAACCTAAGGCTCTATGCTAAGAGGTGGGGCGTGGAGGAGAAAGTTAAAAGGATGGGAGCATTGCTGGATTACGTGTGTGAACTTACAGGAGACTATGTAGAAAAGTAATAGCCAGTTGGGACGATAAAAATATTTTTTCTATGTTAGGTTGGAAACTTTTCAGACAGCCCTCGTATTAAAACGATGAGACTGACCAAGAAAGTCTTTATTGCGTGGTAGAAAAGATCTAAACAAGCAAAACTATATATGAATATATGGTCGCACCCGCAACGCCGAAGCGCTATATGCATGCAAAGTCAGAAATCGATGTACGTAAACAGGTAACCAATTTAAGACACAAAGACGAGTTTGCGCAACATTTTAGTTTTTAAGAATTGTTCAAAGAATTCAGTTAGAAGTTGCTGCCTGTAATTTTTATACACGCGTTGCAATGACAGCGCAACGACCGGGTGGAATCTTGTCAAAATGACTCGTCGTTGACAGTCAGCGCACTGTCATTGCGACACATGTTTTCCCGTTGTAGGCTACAAATGTCAAAAACTGCTCTTTAAGTCTTTCTTAAAAACTAAACTGCTGTGCTGATTCTTTTTTGTGTAATGAATTGGAGACCTATTTACAAATTCATGAATTTTCTGATATGCTGCATTGTCAGCACTGCGTTTGTGACCGTAAATTCCAACATATTTTTGCTTATTTTAACGTTTTCTGAAAAGTACCGTCTTGCACTAACTCACCCTGCATACAGGGTGCGGCAGAGAAACTTGCTGATTTGAAAAGTCAATAAAAGGAAAAGTACTTCTTGTATCAATTTATTTATTTTTCATAAGATATTGTACATATTCTGAATTTTATTTAAACTTGATTTAAAAATTACGTAGGGCAAATGGCGTCCCCCATTAATGATGCACTGATCTACTCAAGATCTGAAGTTTTGGTCCACTCTTTCGTGCTTATCGACCGGGATGTTGGAAATGTCTGGCCGGATGTTGTTCTTCAGGTGTTGCAGAGTCCTGGGCTTGTCGTTGTAAACGATCGATTTGAGATATCACCATAAAAATAGTTGCAGGGTGTCAAACTTGGGAAGCGCGCCAGTCACGGTACGTCACCTCAGGGATAAGAGGTGTGGAAGGCTGTGGAAGTTGAACCACAGTTTATAGGCATGAAACTGGAGTTCGTTGTGAAGAATTCGTCTCAGTGTGCGATCAGAAATCATCAGAGCAGTAGCATGTTTACGTGCCGAACGCCTGGGAGAGCGCAAAAACGACTCCCGAACCTTCTCGAAGTTTTCTGGAAGTCCGTTGACGTTCTGAGCCTTTTTTGCCACACTCCCACTCTTCCTGAATGTTTTCACCCCAAAACAATCGATTTCCGGCGTGGAACGTAACCTCCCGGGATGAAATTTGAACCGAGTTCGGAACAACACGTTGAGTGGCGACCACCGAATGATTATTTGAAAAGTAAGCCTCGACAGCGAACGCTCGTTGCTTTTTTGTCCAAAGCATGATGACAACTAAATTGTAAGATAACAAAACTTCAGGGCTCCTTTTTTAAAACGAGACTCTTCCCACTCCTTTCTGACCACTCCTCGTTCATTAGCGTCCAACTAAAATCAGCAAGTTTCTCCGCCGCACCCTGTATATATGAGTTAATTGTTCGTGATGAACATTTATTTTAGTTATACAGGGTGTCCACTCCAATCGTGGACCAATAGCTAATTTCTAAACCGTTAGAGATAAGCATATAGTTTATTTAGGAAAAAATCTCCAAATTACGAAAGGAATTTTGGGTCTATTCAATGTTTTTCAAAAAATCAAATTTTGAAAGAGTTACGAAATTTAAATTTTTATACAGCCCCCCAGTCCTATCAATCATATTTAGTAAAACATTCTAGACACTGTAACGTTTAAAACTAAAAAAAAATCACTCTTCTACCACAAAAATTGACCGAGTTATGACGTTTTGAAAAATCAAGATTTTGAAGGTTTTCGCATACGGTCCCTTAAGTGATCGCTCGATGACGTCATAAAATAATGCAAAATCTTGATTTTTCAAAACGTCATAACTCGGTCAATTTTTGTGGTAGAAGAGTGATTTTTTTTTAGTTTTAAACGTTACAGTGTCAAGAATGTTTTACTAAATATGATTGATAGGACTTGGGGGCTGTATAAAAATTTAAATTTCGTAACTCTTTCAAAATTTGATTTTTTGAAAAACATTGAATAGACCCAAAATTCCTTTCGTAATTTGGAGATTTTTTCCTAAATAAACTATATGCTTATCTCTAACGGTTTAGAAATTAGCTATTGGTCCACGATTGGAGTGGACACCCTGTATATGCTACATAATTTATGTAATGGCAAATTACCTAATTTTAAAGGAAGTTCAGTATAACAAAGAAATACTGGAATTTGTACAAAAAAAAAAAAAAAAAAAAAAAAAAAAGAAAGAAAAAAAAAGAGACATCTTCAATTTTCATTATCCGAAAATAGTTTAGTTTGGATATAATGTTTTAAAAAAACGTAGAATCGTTTTTCAGTAAAGTGTTTGATCAATAATCGATCTCTTGAGCTTTTGTTTTCGTAAAGTGTACAATTAAAAGATATTCTCTTAATCGCAAGCAGTCTATACAACCAATTAATGAAGTTTGACATATTAGGTATTGATTGTTCAGAATTCATGACTATTAGTTATCTTGCTCTAAAGAGGTATAAGTAACTCAAAAACTTATTATGTTTCGTTTAATTTTGTCGAAATTGTGTTTTCATGAGCTTAAAATATTTGAACCTATTATTGGAAACGAACTTTCTTAGTTAGAAATTTGAAACACAAGTATTATTGAAGATATGCTTTCCTAAACTAACATTTTCATTTCTATTTTGATTTTTGAACATTTGAATTGTAATTAAGTTGCTTCAGAGTGAAGGAGCTATTTTAAACTTGAGTTCATAATGATCACAAGCATAAGATCTTAAATTAGCATTTTCGGAGTAAATGTTTAGCACTAAGAATGCCTTTCATAAATGAGTTCTTAATTAAAGCCCTCATTAAGTAAACGACATTTACGGGACAATTACTCTTTTATTCTTTTTAAAAGCTTCGAAGGAATGCAAAATCATGCAGAAGAATACTTCACGGTGCACTTAAAATGCTCTTTATTTTAACAAGGGACTTCAGCAAGTGCTAATATCCTCTTTCATCAAAACTCGTAACAATATTTAAGCGATTGATTCAGCAATGAGCTTTTGAAACTTTATTCAGTTATACAGATGCACGAAGTGAGTTATTCTCACTTAAGCGCTTGAGCGTATTTCTTAGTTAAGAATTAAAGAAGTGAATTCACATACAAAATCAATGAAAAATGACTCAGTATCTTTGTACTGCTTAAGCAATGAGAAAAATAACGCAACAAATGCGAAAATTTGTAAAAAATTGTGGATATGTGTTTTGGTGTTTCAAGGAGCCCTTTTTCATTGCAAGAAAGTGAAATTTTAGATGTAAGGTCAAAGCATTTTTTTAACTGTTCCTTGTATTTTTTAAATAAATGTTGTTTTATAAAATTTGAAAAATAAATATTTTAATAAATTACGTTAACTTAAAATTAAAAGAAATAAGCGAATAATAAAAGCTCCAGTTTTTCAATAGCTTAAAAGGTTAAACAAAATTTGATTATGAATGTTTATTCAACGACAGTGGCGTAAATAGCACGAGAGAGGGTGGGGTGCAAGAGTTTTGAGAGTGCACGATCCAGAAAAATATCACTATGAGTTACGCTAATTTTTTTTGTTTTAATTATAGTTACATATAATTTTCTTTCTTTTTTGGGGGGAGTGGGGATGCACTTGCAATTCTTGTATGCGGGGTTAAGGGCGGGGCGCACCTAAGTCTATATACGATACTGTATCCATATCTAAAGTATATTAAAAATAGATACTTGAATTTTCATAGCCACAAAAATGGATACATTACTGAAATCGATTATTCGCAAAACATTTTATACTTTGAAAAAAAAAAAAAAGGACATTTTTATTGGATAATATGTTTTCTAAGTATCATTTTTTTATGAGTATAATAACTTATTTGAACAACATTCTGAAAATGGCAAAAGCATTAAATGTCTTGTGATAGTTATTTTATCGTTTTTCACACGAAAGCACAATGCAGAGCTTCATTACTCTACAATTTTAATGGTTGTTTTGGGAAATGCTACGTGGGTAAATGTCTAAGTAAATTCATCATCTTGAGCAGCGTTGCGAATTTTTGCTACTTAGCGGAAAAAATACTTTAAGATAATTATATTGAGAGACGAAAGGCATGAAACTGAACTTTTTCTCTCATTTTTTTTCGCCTCGTTGCTTTTCTTTTCCTACCATAAGAATTTAGAGCTTACTATTATATATAGAACTAAATATATAATAAGGAATTCAAGAGTAGTTTTAAATTTAAAAGACAATGGGTTTTGTAGTATAACATGTAGGTTTGTAACGACTCCGACTATAATTAACTATATAGTCCGACTATTTGTCTTTTAAAGTTAATTATGTATAATAATGTATAATAAAGTTAATAACCTTGTTATGTTATATTAACCATAAAAGTATGAATATCGTTAAGTAACTATTTTTATTCGTTCTCTTTACAATCGAAATCAAAATAATTACTTGAAATGCTGCAATTGTATTAAAAAGTATTAGTATAATTAATTGGTTTATTAACTCTTTATAGATGTTTTTTTTTTTTTGGATATTGAAATATATTCTTCAGTCATAAATTTGTGGAAGAAAAAAATAGGACAATAGAAACGATGAGAAACAGCATGAGCAAATAGAAGTGAGGCCGTGGTGGCCTGATCGGTAAGGCGTTGGACTCTCAACTAGAGAGTCTCTGGATCAAGGTCAGCCAGTTGAGGATCCACCATGGTCGCTAATGGTGATTGGAGCACGTTAATATGGTGTGGTCACTAAGTTCACATTCGAAACTTATACCTCTGGGAGTGCTGGTTCAGAAGTTGCTCTGCTCCTCGTCTGGATAAAAAAAAAACCTCATTGCCCCCATTCAACTAATCAAACCACGTGCAGTGGTGGTTAGGGTTGACTCTTGAGTGCGTGAGTGATTAAATATAAGCAACATTTGTGAATAGATCTCTTATCGCCAAATCGTGAGGAAAAGGTTTCTGCAAGTTGATTGGAAGACTGCCAAGGGTTAACTACTTACAATCTTACTTTACATTTATTGATTGCATATTCAGTGATTACCTTTTAATTTGTGTTTCAAAATCAAGTTGCAAATATCTACAGTCATTCAGGGTAATTATTTGCCGTTTCGGTTAACTTTGCGCTACTTCAAAGTTTTTAGTTCATTCGACTTTGAAAGCAAGCTAGAAAGCCCAGTGCTGCACTCAGCTGGCGAGTTTGTTATAGTGTTGCTCTGGTAAGTTGACCACAGCACTGACATTGTTTACCTCTTTTTCGTGTAATAGAGAAGTGTATTTGGCGCTAAGTTAAGGTTGAATACTTTTGCACAACGACTACGAAAGTAACAAAATTCAATCCGTCGCCAATACCCTTCCGTGCCGGTCACCTTGTCTAATTGTTAGAGAGGCCAGACTACGGATTGGAAGGTTCCAGTTCCGAATTCCTGCTCGGGCGTAGATATACTTTCTCTCTCCTCTCCTTGTTCTTTCCTTACATGTGAATGGTTGCCTACCCTATAAACGGGTCCCTATGGAGTGTATGTACTGTGGATGTCAGACTTCACACAAATTACGGTACAGTTGGAAAAGTGAAGCAGCCCACCCCAAATTACCAGCTTAGCTGGCACAAGACAGCAACAACAACCTTATAACCCAAAAACAGAGGTAAACGTTGTCAATGCTGGAGGTCAACTTACCACAACAGCACTATAAATCTTCTTTTATGCTTCTTACTTAAGGAAAAAAATTGCAAAACTGCACACAAAATTGCAGCAGACAAAAAACCTAAAATAACTATTTGAATGTTATTTTGGAATGCTGATTTGAAGTTATAGAAATCCTACTGATCTGTAAATATCGTCATGGTTATTAAATATAAGTATAATTAGGCATGACACGGTTGCTTAAAAAATAAAAAGATTTTTTTCAAAGATGGTTAAGCAAAGAAAATCCAAAAACAAATCAATCTTTTCGCAAACGCATGTTCTCTTTGGTATTTGTTTCATCTTATTCATATCGACATTGTTGCTAAAATTGCTAAACATTGTCTGTAGGATCTATTTTTGATCTAAAAGATGAAGATAATTACAAATATCAATATGTGCCGGAATCTATGAATTGCCATAAATACACTGGCGGAAAAAAAATCCCCAACACCAAGAAAAAATTGCCGTAGAGTAATGAAATTTGGGTAATGCAATTGTCTAGTTAACATGTTTAATTGATTAAATGTACAAGATCACTGGCTAATTTAAGCTCAAGAAAATGCTGTGCAAATGTGAAATTATGTTAATTTAATAGAGGGTGTAACCTCCAGAATTTTAAAGGCAAGCCTGCAAGCGTGCATGCATTATGTCATACAGGTGCCGAATGTCACTTTGTGGTATGGAGCTCCATGCTTGTTGCACTTGCTGTGTCAATACTAGGACCGTCATTGCTGACTGTGGATGATGCCCGAGGTGCCATCCCATGATATCCCATACGTTATCAATTGGAGACAGACCTGGTGATTTTGCAGGTCATGGTAACATGTCAGCACTCTGTAGAGCACATTGCGTTACAGCAGCGATGTGAGGGCGAGCGTTATCCGGTTGGAAAACGCCCCCTTGAATGTTACTCATGAAGGGCTGTACTACTGGTTAAATTAACAGACTGACGACAAATTTTCAGTCAGTGAGTTTGGGATAACCACAAGAATGCCCCTGCTGTCGTAGGAAATTGCTCCAGAGACCATAACTCCAGGTGTGAGTCCCGTGTGTCTAGGCCGTAGACCGCTTCGATGCAGGCGGTCCCCTGGGCTCCTTCTGACCAATATACAGCCACCACTGGTACTAATTCAGAATCTGTTTTCATCAAAAATTACAACATATCTCCACTCCGACCTCCAGTGAGCTCTGTCGTGTCACCACTGCTGTCGGAAAAGGCAATGGTTTGCAGTCAATGGAATACCGGCTACAGGCTGCCGGGCTCAGAGCTGTCCCTGAAGTAAACAGTTTCTTACCGTTCCTTGGGTCACGACGGTACCAACTGCAGCTCGAATGTCAGCCACAGATGCAGTACGATGCGCCACAGTCGTACGCAAGATTCGGCGATCTTCCTTCTCAGTCGTGAAACGTGGCAGCTCGGAACTCGATCTTCTTGAGGTAGTACCATCCCTTGCCCATAGCTTCCAATAATCTGCATGGTGGAAACATTCCCACCCAAGTCTTTCTGCAATATCGCGAAATGAAAATCCACCTTCTCGTAGCCAAATTGTACGACCTCGTTTAAACTCGGTGAGCTGTTGATAATGGCTTCTTCGTCTTCTTAAAGTTATTCCTGGCTAACGTGAACGCAATTCGTCAAATTTCACGGAAAAATAATACACACGAGTTTCACAACACGCTTTTAAAACAAGCCTTATTTGCATGTTCTGAGTGACGCCAGCTGCGCCACACTTATGCGCGGAACACGAAACTTCAATCGATGTCATCTTTCAGTTGTATAAACACGCCTACCAAATTTCTTTTATCTAACACAAGTCTTTCTTGGTGTTGGGATTTTTTTTCCGCCAGTGTATATCTCCATAAAGATATAAATTACCTCTGAGAGCATATACATTCTTGAATTGCATCAACAGGACTTTTTATATAAATCTCCATTTCCTAAATCAAGGCATTCCTCGCATTTAATTCTTGACAATAACTGGGCATCTCCTATCGATTTGAACTCCAAGCGGCGACGGGCATCCATTACGAATACATTCACTTGCCGTCAAGTATAACAAATGCTGAATCTTGAAAAAAGCTAAGACATAGCTTTCAGGGTCGAAGACCTGCGTGTCTTCACAAAATGAATACAAGAATGAACTGGAGAGATAGCAAAAGACGTTTGAAGACGGTATTCTTAGACGTGGACCGTTATTTCTGCTATTTCAAGAGATTTATGTTATTGTTTGCCTCGTATGAGTTTTCGTCGATCTTTTTGAATAACGTTATTCACAGACCATAAAAGAAGAGTTTATTGACTTTGAATATGGCGTTGGGTTCGTGGGACATTTGAACGTCAAATATATTATTTCGTTTGAAAGGCAAAATAATCTGTATGCCTTTACGTCTAGTAAATTTCGTTTACGACAGTTCGTTGTATACAGAGTTGAATTCAGTGGTTTTATTGCCAAATGAGAAAGCATATTTGATACAAATATTCGCCGAAAAGATATTTCAGACTTAAAGATAACTTTTTGATTTGGAGTGTATAAATGTTATCGAGAGATTAAATACAAGAATCCCTGCCGGGGAAGAGGGGATTTAAAATTATGGGGAGAACTAATTTTATTGGGCAATTATTCTATGGGATTTTTGTTTTCGGAAGGGGGTTGGGTACATTGCCTTTTAGGAGATTAGGAACCTTTGCTGAATGACCTGAGAAAACTTCATTGGACGAGAAATAGAGAATAAAAGTTAATCTCTTTGTTAATAAGTTATATATACAGCAGTCTATATTTTTAAAATCCCATTCATTCATTTCACAGCCGTAGTTATAGAGTTGAGTAGGAAATTTTGAAAAGTTAAATTTCTTTTTCGAGTAATATTGAACAGATTCTCTAATATAGTCTTGATTTTTTTTTAACTCTTTGCCCTATGTTAAAGGCTTTAAGAACTACACAAGATAAAATATTCTCGAAGTTCTTCCAATGATCCGAAACTTTTTTGAGCTAGGGTTCAATTAGATCTGTAATTCGATTTTTCGATTAAATAAGCGTCCTTTCTTGAGATAAAATTGACTTAAGACCTATCCCTTCTTTGTTTCAGTTGATATCTCTTTTTTTAATCTTTTCTGATTCGGGTTTTATTTTGTAGGAAACATTTTGTACTTCAACTTCTTTCGCTCTAATCCATAAAATTAGGCAGACTTTAATTTTTAAAAATTTTTTTTACGTGCACGAGCACTCCCATTCACTCCTATAAACGTTATATTAAACTATTATGCATTAAATGTGCATAAAGCAATGTCGCACGTATTTCCCAATTTTACATTTCTTATTTTTAATTCTGCGCTTATTTCTTTAATATTAAAATGTTTATATTTCTTTTTATGGCACTGTGTAAGAAGGTTTTTAGTCTTTTGCAGATTTATTGCCATCCCTCCATACAGCATCCAGTATCTCATGTGCTACCATTGAAGCAATGAGGTTTTCAATTCTGAAATTTTGCCTCAAAGATATCATAAATTAAGAAGTTGTTAAGAAAATGAAGCACTTTGTCGCGAGTAGGGGGTGGTTACATATAAGAATAGAGAGAATTTGCATGTAAAGGTTTCATAATTTATGCTTGTCTTTTATGATAAACTTTCATTACACTGACTTAAAAAAAAAAAAAAAAAAAAAAAAAAAAACCTAATGAATATGTTTTCAAAATTGATAAATGACAAAAAACATCAAAAGTTTTCTTTTACTTTTTTAATAGGGAAGGGATGGTTTGGCGAGGGGGGTTGAGATTTCGAAATTACCGCCACAGGTAACATAAGTAGAAGAATGTGGGGCAAAGAGAAATAGTTTAGATAATGTGCCTGTTTCAAAATGAACAAATTTTAAAATGTTCTGAAAATTAGTGTACATAAAGAAGGAATAATGTATTTTGTGATACAACTATCGTCGAAAATTTTTCATTTTTGGCAGCTATTTTGCGCCTCGAAAAACGGTGGAAAATTTTCACCTCAAAAAACCATGGGGCAAAGTGAAAAATACAATATTTTTGTAATGAAACATTTTCTATTTGTTGAGTTACAGTAATTTTCATCAAATGAATGCATAAACAAACGAGAAAATGAGTTATTATTGAAAAATAAATGAACAAATAAATGAATTAATAATTATAAGAGAAAAAGAAATGAGTGAATAAAATAGAGAATGAATAACAAAATAAATGAATGATTGAATAAATAAGTAAATCAATAAGTAAAATAATGTGAATAAATTAATAACTGAAGAAATACGTACGTGATTTAGTAAATGAATACTTAAGCAAACAAAATGGATTTTTTCACTTTGCTCCATCCACTTTGCCTTGCGTTCACTTGGCAAATTACATTAAAGCTTTAAAATTAAAAAAAATGTCTAATATAAACTAAATAAGGAATACAATGGACATCGGTAGATCTCAATTAATAGTTAAAATGGTAATTACAAAAATTTTATCAATTTATAAAAGCAAGAAATATTTTTGAAACACCATGCATATTACAATAAAGGTATCAAATTTTAAAAATTACTTGTAGAATTTTTATCGTTGATCTTCGGAGTTGCTTGTTTTTGGACAGGGATCAACTATATCGTCGGCACCATGCTAAACTAACGAATGTGAAAAATCGCGTTTTTCAAGTTCGTTTTTCAAGTTCAAATTTTACAAATAGTTATTATTAAAATGATACCTTCGAACGTTAGTTTTACACTTAAAGGTATCTATAAAAGTTTAAAAATTAAAAATAACCAAACACGTCAGGTGGAAATGAGTTATATGCAGTGTTTTGGCTCTCCTGAAAAGTGCCAATTTTCACATTCGTTAGTTTAGCATGGTGGCGACGATATGTCTAGGAACTTAGTTAAAGTATTGCTGGACAGTTGGTACGGCAAACTGAAAATATTTTACCATTTCACTTTACTCCACTATTTCACTTTGCCCCACATTACCTTACTAGGAACACCACTGAATACATACATTGAT
Source organism: Uloborus plumipes (assembly GCA_038373865.1). NCBI lineage: Eukaryota > Metazoa > Arthropoda > Arachnida > Araneae > Uloboridae > Uloborus > Uloborus plumipes. The sequence continues at coordinate 114,955 of JAXGGA010002526.1, forward strand.
TTAGCATGTGGTACAGCATTTCAAGAATCTAAACTAAATTGGGAATCAAGAGCCAAGAGCCAATTGCTGTAGTTTTAAAAGAAAAGAGTGCGTAAAAGTGTCTGTAGTCTCGAGAATAAAAAAAAACTTTCACCAATTTAATAGAAGTTGAACTGATGTCGCAGAACATTTTTGTGGGATAAAAAATGTGCTTCGATGTATGTTTGATTATTGCATACATTCCATCAGAACCATTATTTCATGCATAGGATGTTTGATCTACGTCACTATAACCATTCTTCCATGCATAGAATGATTGATATCTGTTTTGAGATTCATTTATGTGTTTTTTTATGAAATATATATATATGTGTGGGAATGGGAACATCGAGCCACGTTTCTCATGTTTTAGTGAAAGAAAGCTTTTTCAATCAAAAAATAAAAAATGGCGTTTCGAGCATTTTTTGAAGCATTTATGTAGTTAATATTTATGGTAGAAAAATGATAAATGTGGTTTCTGGATATTTTGAAGAAGTTACTTTATAAACAAATGTATTTTTTGTTATATTAAAAAAAAAAGAACTTTTTGAATGAAAAGGCTCTTTAGTTTTTTAGTACGAATAATGTATTCCTTAAGAATTCATGAAACATTTAAAGGAACGTATTTTAACACTTTACCGACCGGTAGCGATTCGAACATCCTATGCCCTTTCACCGCCCGCTCAGCTGCAGATCGTCCAATTTCCATTTTATTGTTAAACTATAAAATCCACAGATCGGTTCAAAGTCGATTAATCGACGCCCGGTCGGTAAGCGCCGGAGAGCAAACGTCAAATAATCGACGCCCGGTCGGTAAGCGCTGGGAACAAAACGTCGATTAATCGACGCCCGGTCGGTAAAGTGTTAAGGTCTTTTTTTCGTATTTTCAAAATTTTAGTTCAAGTTATCCTTATAATCGCAAAATACTGTCGTAGTTCTGACATTCTTTTTGAAAGGACACTATGAAATGTATACGTTTTAAAGTGCCATTGAAACAAAGAGAACAATTGTTTAAATACTTTTCACAGAGTTAATTAAAATGTCTAATAAAAAAATGAAGTTAATATGTCATTCGTTCTCTTAAAACTACGAGGGAAATGCAGCAGAAAAGGATAATCAGAGAAAACTGCTTCTTTTTGTTTTGTTTTAGTAACCGTGTTTGTAGTAATTACTGTCACTTTCTAGCGTTTGGTGTATAATTATGCTTATTTATTTTGACTTCCATAGTTGGCACATTCATTTCATATTCCTTATTTTAAACCACACAACAAATTTAAGATGATTTTAACTGTAAAATGTAATAAATAAAGAGTATTAGAAAAGCTGCTATGAGACTGAGACAAAAAAAAATTACACATTTCTAGGAGATATTTGAACTTAAAATATTAGTGCACAAAGATAGGACTATGCAGAAAATGGGATACGAGCATATGTTTTTGGAAGAAATGATATTTATTCCAAGTAAAAAAAAAAGATTATATCCTTCATTTCTATTGAGCAATAAAAAGTATTATAATTTTTTTCTACGTGCTATGATACGTATAAACACACTACAAACCTCGAAAGCTTTGAAAACGCACACTATATGCATACCTTTAATTTGCACACTTGTTATCCGCTATATATTCGTCTCAAAATGTATAAATGACAGCGAGTGCTAAGTTGTTTAAGTCAAAACACTTCGTATTTCGTATCTCGGCAAATATTGTTCACAAATGTTTTGAATTTTTGTGATCGAATATATTTTCATGCTAATGATTTCTCTAAATACTATATAGAGAGTTGTACATTATATAAAAAAGTTAGATTTCGTTTTTTTTCTCACCTTTTTTTCGCTTCAAACTTTTAATAACTTAACCTGTGCCTTATTTTAACTAGTACTGCATTCGGAAGTATGCAGCAGACTATCCGTAATGTGCATGTGTAATGTGCACAGAATGTCGCCTCAAAGCAACAGCAGGAAATCTTACATTATTCCTGGCATTAGATGTCCTAATGTTGCTCCAAGGCAAACATCCTTTTAGTCCTCCTACAAGCCCATTTAATGCATTAAAAATTTGATACACGCCTCAAAACCTAAAGGCTTTAAACTTTGTACCTTGAATACAAATTTATAATTGCTGGGGGAAAAAAACTGCAGAAAATTTGAAATTATTGCAATTGAATAATTTGTTAGGAATATAAAGCATTTTTCTTCTTTCCCTGGCTTCTTTCATTTCCTAATTAGAAAGTTGGATTTTTCAATATATATTTGAAATTGTATATATTTTAAATTTATCGCTGTGTGTGTGTATGCGTTAGCGTATTTCACAAATAAAAAATTAAATCGCTAAACAAAACTGAATTTTAGATATTGAATAAATAATGGGCAATAGTTTTATAGCTAAATGATTACATGCAGTAAATGTAGAACATATTTCTCTTCGAAAGTGGGTAGCTCTTCCTGAAATTAATTTAATACATGCCCCACTGAGGCCACGCATATATCCTCTAGTTTATGTACAAGAATTGTTTCAGAAGTGTACATAAATCTCACTTTCGTGTACATTTTATTGAAACAGACTAGACTCGTTTCTCTCCCAGACAAAACTGTTCATCTTCATTTGGATATAATAATTACCGCCAAACTTCAGCATTACGCGCAATTGTGTTTCGTCGAAAACGGCATCGTGTGTTAGTTTGTGCAACTTATGAGGATAATCAATTTTAGATGATTGGTATTTGCTGGTGGGGAGCATCAATTTTGAAAGTCATTTTATTGAAATTAGAAGTTCTATTTACATGAATATTGATTTTGTTGATTTGTACGTAAAGGGAGTAGTCTATAATTGATTTATTAGTCAACTCAAATTTTTAGTTTATGTGCATGAATTTACATTTAAATGGTTTGTATTTATGTGAAAACATTCATATTGAAAGGCAATGTGTGGAAAGATCTAAAAGCAGCTGTGATTACAAATGTAATTTTAATACTATGTGTCTGAAGATTGGGTTTAATGTATGATTGCAGAACTTTATTTTTGATTGTTAATTGAGGAAAATAATTAATAAAATTTTTCTGGGGACAGTTATGATCAAAAAAGATTTCTTGTAGAATATAGAATTTGATGATTGGTACTAATAATAAATTGCGGAGCTTTCACTTTGAATGTAACTTTAGAAAATGGGTCGAGCAGTTCAGAAGAAAATGTTTTTGGCCCCAATGATTTAACATTTTATTAAACATAACTCCAAACCTTTACAATATTTTGTATAGAAACTAAAGCTTTCATCAAGAAGAATACATAAAAACCATTAGAAATGATACTAATACAAAAACATTTTAACAGCGGTTGCATGTATTATTTTTACAAAACGCAGTTTAGACTTTTAGCTGTGAACACAAAGGGTACAGGAGCACTTAAAAGGTTGTCTAGAAAGTAATGATATATTTCTTTAAAAATCAGTTCGTTTCGTGCGAGATTTCCATAATTATTTTAAAAGAATTTATTTTGGGGTGGAGGGGTGGAATTATAAAAGTGTTACATCAATTGAAAAAAAAATCATGTAGTATCTTAAAACTATAATTTTAAAATTGTTTAAAAAGTGGCAAGCTTTGCACGATGTCATTCGACTTCATGCATGGAATAATGTTCAGTTGTATTGACAACATATATAACCGATCAGCGCCATTTTGAAATTCGAAGTGAAGTTTAGTTTGAGTAAATTGGCAACAAATAATCGTAAACAGTTGGTTTTACTATCTCCAATAGCATTGTTGATAAGAATGAGTAGCACTATGGCGTGAAATTTGATTAAACTAAGAGAATTAAAGTAGCGTTGAAACGTGAAGTAACATTAACGCTGTTTGAACAACATTCAAACTTTAACAAAAACACGCTAATTAAGGAGTTCAATGAATGCTGCCGTTGTCAACATGGAGATGAGTTGAAAGTCTAATTAAATTCCCTCGGTGGTTGTGTAAAATGTGTCGACAAAAGTAAGTTTTTTTAAAAACCATTATCCTACAATTTGTGTTTTAAATTCAACATAAAAAGTTATGACATGTGCAATGAAGATTGGTGACCGTTAGTGACGCATTTGTGTATTGTAGCTAATTTGTTTGCGAACAAAAGAAAAAAAATCTTAAAAGCAAATTTTGAAATCAATATTAATTTGCCAATTAATTGGAAAACAATTCGAACTGCCAAAGCAAAGATAAAATGAAAGACATTTATTTGTATGATTTTGAAATATCGCCTCATTTTATGGATTTGAAAGAGTGCTGGAAAAACTTCAATAAATAATACAAAATATGACTACAATGTTTACTTTAAAGAGCTGTTTACACAGTAAGCCTGCAATAATTTGCACCCTGTAAAACCGAACTTTGCTTAATCCGGACAGCCATTTAGATGTACACACTCTATAATAAAAGGTGAGTTAGAGCAACGACGTATTTTTATAGGCTGTATTTTGTGATTTCGTAATGTATTTTTGTCACATTTACTTAATTTCAAATACAATATTTACCATGCAGTTAGTTGTTTAAAACCGCGCCTAGCACTCGTGAATCATTCCATTTAAAAAAGGGGTGATGGGTTATGAGTGGAAACTTTCCGAAGTGTTCAATTTCAAACTTGCATTTTTGCTATCCTTTTGACATATTCAACTAAACATTGTATTTGAAATTAGCATCGTTCTACGTTGTGTGATACGATTCAAAATGGTTCTCAATAATCTTCCCCTTATTGTTATCTTACCTATCACCAATATTTTGGTAAGATCAGAGAATACATTTGCGTAAATACGCGGAAGATTTTACCTTAGAAAATCAAACAGTATGTATCTTCGCTTAATTTATAGGGTGTTTCATTTAATATGTACTTTCCATAATTTGGAAGACCATGACTCCCCTTTACCGGATTTATGATGTTCTACTGTATTTCTATAATGCCTTGATTTAAGTTAGAAGACTCAAATAAGAGTTTGACTTATTACAATTAAAATTTTATGTTTGCAAAAAATATGTTTGCGA
>JAXGGA010002527.1:0-119984 GCA_038373865.1 Uloborus plumipes
TTTAAAATAAAGTGTAATCATTCCTCCCCGGCAAGAAATTTAAAATAAAGTGCAATCATTTTCGGTTTTAGTTTTTTCACAAATAATTTCCAAGCTTTCAGCTGAACAAAAGAAAATAAAATCCAAAAGAGGTAGAAGTCCAAGCCGGCCGAGCTAGACGGGGCACGTTATTTTCAATCTCTTTACCAGGGGTGAAATTAAAGAATAGAGTGCCTTCTCAGTGGCGGGTTTAGGGTAGAAAGTCGAGGCCTGTGTATCCGCCAAGCACGACTTCAAAGAAGGCTCATGACCCCCACTTAAAGAGTCCAAAGAGATCTTAAAATTTCGCTTTTACAACGTGTAATTTAATTGCAGTTTCAAGACTTCAATATCCCAAAATTTTCGGAAGAGAGTTCTGTTCCCGCTTCTTCTTCAATACCTTGGTCAAACATTGCCTCAAATGGCATTTTAGAGATTTAAAATTCAAACAGTTAACGGTAGTTGATATCCCCCTTACTTTTCTAGAGTCTTTAGCTCTAAAATGTGTTTTTTGAAAAGAGAGAGCTCCCAAATTACAGTCTATGCCCAAAAATTGCCGGAAGAGTCCCCAAATCCTTTTATTATCCTAAATGTTGTCAGACAAAGCAGTTGTTCCTATCAAGAATCATGGCGTAAGCGGCGCTATTGAATTATTTTTAAGGGGCGTTTTTAAAAGTTTTTGTTTTCTTCTTCTTTCATGTGTGGCTCTCGTTTCTCGAGGGATCTTCGTGGAATTCTTGGATGATAAGTTTTTGCTCTTGGGGGCAATGGGCACCTCTGCTAAAAGTAAAATTTTGAACCTTCAGTTTAAAAAAATAGAGCTTAAAATTGCATTCTTGAATCTTCAATGCCGCAAAATTTCGGGACACAGCTCCCGAATCCTGCCTCTTCTCTTGACGGTATTAAAGATAACATATATAAATATGTTTTTTAAAACATATTAATTTCGAAACATTTCTGGAGAGATTCTTTGCTAACATTACTACCAAAGATGGTCTAAAGTAAAGATGACTTAAGGTTTCTATTTTGTAAATTTTCGAAGGGAGATCCCTAACTTCTTTTTGTGTCTTAACGTCTCCAAAGAGAACGCGAAATTGCGCATCTACCCAAGTAGCACACTTCGTTGTTTAAAGGTTGTAAAATGGTTATTAACGTTGTAACAACCGCTTAAAAACGTTAATAAAACGTTTCAAGGTTATTTGTGCTATCTGGGTATATATCGAAAATCTTTCAGGGTAGGGTCTTTGAACTTATACTTCCCAAAGATAACTTAAATGAGACTTCAGTTTAAAAAAAAAAAAAAACTTATCTTCTTTTCTTTTACTCTATCATGAAGAAATATATTCTGGCTTCAGTGTCAAAATATTTCAGGAGAGATGCCCCGAGTCTTCTCAATTTAACGTCACTAAAGATAGCCTGAAAATGCGTGTTTAGAATTTAAGTTTCAGTAAGTTTCCCAGAGGAGTCTTGATCCTCCAACTTCATCAAAGGTAGCATAAATAATTTCAATTTTGAAAAAAGTTTTGGAGGTAAGTATTGTAAAAAAATTTCCAGCTTTCCACCAATTACTTCCGGATTCGATGAAAGTGAGTCTCAGCTTGTTACTATCACTATTGAACTACTTTTGAAGTTCTTTAAAGTTATTTTTTATGTATTTATTTTTATAGCAACAACTTCACTCTATTATTTTACTAGTATTGTTTAAAGAATTATATTTGTATTTTGAGCTTTGTAATAGTTTATGTTCCTTGAATTCATTTTAGACAAGAGTCATGTTAATAAATTCCTATTTTCGTACCTTTTTTCGAGCAAATGTTGCTACAATAATATCAACATCATATTAAAAATAACAGTATTTTTATCCATTTAAAAAAAAGGAAATAATAATAGCAAATAAATCATTACATAAATCAAATAGTTATATAATATTCAGTGGCCGTATTATAGAAAAATCGTATTCACTGCAGTAGGGTATTCATTGGTACATTGTTAGTTTCTTTTACTTCGAAACAATCATAATGATGATTTAACACCAAAAAGAAAAAATGAACATTTTCTGAAAGAATGCCCCGGAGCCTTGTTTGACCTGTAGAAACCCCCCCCCCTGCAGGTAAAACCCCCAGACCCCAGCCAGTTCTCCCCCCCCCCCCTTCGGGCCCCGGTATTCTGCACCGCCAGAATGAACAGCATAAGTCCGCCTATGTGCACAATATGAGTGATGTATCACTTTGAGGTTATTTGAATAATAAATGAACACTATTAATATGATCAATTTTATTTTTACATTGAAAATAATCGAGATTCAAAAAATAAATATCGAAAATATCAAAATATCATGAAATTTTGAAGATAAGTATTGGATAGTTATCATGATATATATTTGCGAACCGTGCTTGGAACCTCAAGTATATGAATTCATCACATGGTGAAATGCAAAATTAGTAAATGAATAAAAAGAAGACTTAGGTTTTTTTTTAATGATGAAATTTAATTTCTACTGTAAAAAATTAAACAGATCTAATTGCAAATGCAAAAACTTCCAACTAATTAAATGCTATCAAATTTCCATTATGATTTGTGGTGCAAATGTACAATTGGAAAAACAGCTGCTTCTCTAATTTAGAAACATGTTATTAATTTTTTTCTGCATTTTGGAGAGATTGTTGACTAATGAGTTTTTTTAGGAGCAGTTATCTTTATTATAATGGGGATTTATGTAGGTACTGTTGCTGTTAACTAGAAATGGTTGTCCTTAATGTAATTGGGATTTCTAGAAGCTGTTGTTCATATTCTATTAAGGGTTATAAAGGATGTTTGAAAATATTCTAATAAGAATTATTCGGGACTTTTGTCCTTAATTCTAGTGAAGATTTTTAATGAGATTGTTGAAGCTATTTAAGAACTGTAGTCAACAAGTAGGTATTTTTCTGGGCCCTCCTTATTGAAATTAATAAGCAGTAATGAATATTTGTCCACAAATTCAAATTTTGAGATAAATTGCCTATGACATCTTCCTATCCCCTATAAATTTCATATGTTCATCCAAAACTTAAGGAAAAAGTATATTTCTGGTACTTGTTTTTCAAAAAAGCTGAAAATAGAATGTTTAATATGCTGTTAAATCTTGCTAAACGTCATTTGTGAAAATTTGATTGCTTTATATCTAAATTGATAACGTTTTTAGCCGTATCCCAGAAATCTACTGTTGTAACTAGCAAACTACATTTTTAAGGATTTTGATGCAAGCATTTTTTTTAATATGGTTTTACAGTTACTTGCTTAAACTAAAAGAAGCTATTTATAAGCAGTGTACAAATTACTTGTCCTTAGTAATCAAAATTTTCTGTTTTTGGAAAATAAAAAAACAAATTGTATTGTAATTGTTTCTTCTCTTTAATATGCATTTTTTTTTTTTTTTTTTCACCAAAAGAGGAAAAAAATATGAGGACACGAAGAGGAACTATTTTATCATGCTTGTGTACTGAATGATGTGTAATCAAATATTAGAGTTTAAATACATTCAGCTTAGAAGTTTATCATTTGAAAATGACATTTCTTTTTGTTTAAATTATCTCAAAAAGAAATAACTAACTCGTGTTTTAATTTCACGTGAAAATGAAAAACACTAATCAGGTTTCGTAATCAATTATTTCAAAGCTAGCTGGGAGCATATCGGCTTGTTTGACACGAATCATCAAACAAGTTAAAATTCTAAACCCTTATTTGTTTTTGAATTTTTAACTTCTAACTACTTTTTAACTTCTAACTAATTGGTTTAGAGTTTTTAACTTGTATTTATTTTTCATATTGGCTTGTTTGGCGCTAACATATCTGGAGCATATCCGCTTGTTTGGCGCGAATCATCAAGCATGTTAAAAATTATAAACCCTGATTGGTTTAGAATTTGTAACTTCTAAAAAAATTTTACCTTCTAAGTAATTGTTTTAGAATTTTTTACTTGTACAGTAGAGAACCGATTATCCGGGATGTTTGGGACCATCGCTATCCCGGATATCTGAATTTCCCGGTTTTCTGGATTGCTAAGAAGCTATGTTTGCCAATTGTTTATAGAACCCAATTTACTATGGTTAATAGTAAGGCATCTTAAAATAAAAAGAAAAAGGTTTAGAAATGCTTAAAAATATTGAAATATTAAAAAATACTAGTGAAAGAAAAATTGAAAAATCAAAAAATTTAGTTATTCACAAAGCATAAGACTCAAATTCAAAAAAAGAAAAAAAATAATAATAAAATTAAGGGGGGAGGGGCACACTTTTTGATAATGTTTTTAAAAAAAAAGAAAATGAAGGAAAGGGCAAGAAACAAATTTTTTAAAATAAACGTCCAATTTTTCTACTAGTGCATTAAATAAATTCGTTACTATGAACGCGTTTGTTTCCTTTTCTTTTTTTAAATAGGTTTGTTTTTGCGTTTAAGTTAATTATTGTTAATTGCTGTTTTGCATTGCATAAAAATCAATAGAAATTTGCTTTTTAAATTCGTGCAGCCTTGTTACAGTCTTGTGTTTAACGATCTCTGGATTCCACGATCCTATCCAGATAATTAGGGAGTCTGGTTTTCAGCGTTTCAAGCACTTTTCGCGACATCACTTACCCTCTAAACAGTTTTAATTACCGGTAATTCAATAAAAAATTGCGTAGAAGGTGACAATATTTATTTCTTTAGTTTTCAGCCATAATAAAATAGGAAAATTTTATTTACGAGTGTACTTTTGAATTCAAGAAAATATTTCGGAAATTCTGCCCCGCGTGACCCTTTGACTTCAGCTTTAAAGTTTTTTTTTTTTTTTTTTGCTTTTTGCGAGTCATATGGTATTTGTAAAGAAACCGTTCATAGTTATTGAAGTCTTCCAAAAAAAAAAAAAAACTTCCTTTCGTAAAAAGTGCTAAAAATGCATATTTTAAAAAATGGCGGGAAAATTGGCGAAATTTCCCGGTTTTCTGGTTTCCCGGTTTTTTGGTTCCCGGATAAAAGGTTCTGTACTGTATTTATTTTTCACAAAGTGAGAAATAAATAGTTAGTGAGAAATAAATACAGTCAACTCTCTTTGTCTCGACTTTGCTTAACTCAAATTTCTGCCTATGTCAAAGTTTTTAGATGGTCTCGAATTGTTGTAATGTTGTGTACTGAAATTTTTTCCTGTTAACTTAAAGTCACTCTGCTTATCTTGAAGTTTCAAACAGCTTTGCTAAAATATTTACTGTCCTAATTTTTGCTTATTTGATTTTCAGAAGTGAAACTAACTACTTGACCTTCAAATGTCTGATAGAGTTTTTACTGCCATTTTTACTATTTGCTCTTTTAGTGACTGTGCAGTTTTTTCTCTATTGAGGGCGTAATTTAATTGACATTAACTCAGTCAACCCCAGACTAAAAAAGTGGCTGAAATGTGCTAGTTATTTAACATTTTCTGAGCAGTCATTTAAAGACAAATTCTTTTCAGTTTCTCTATTAGAACTTCGTACAAAAGAGAAGATAAAAATAAAGTTTGAAATGAGATTAGCAATACAAAGCATTCCCATGACTTATCCTTCTGCGTTTAAGTAAGTGGAAATTATCCTCATACAGTGTCCTATCTGTCCCCTTGGATAAGGCTAAACCAGTTGAATTCCCCACTTGAAGAAATTCCAGATAGCACAGCTGATGAATGCTCAACTATTAGAAAAAAGTGCAAAGAAAGTTCAATTTTAATGAGTTTTTTGTTTTGTAATCATAATTCTATTTTTTGTTCTTCTGGAGAAGAAATCAGAAGTCTTTGTTCTTTTCTGTGCATTTGTGGTTGTGTTTTCCTAATAACCATTATGAGTGTCTTATGTAAAAGAAATAATTTTTATATTTTCGGTACCACGAGTTTCAGTTGTGTTGGAATATTTTTCTTGGTTCCTAGTACTTCAAGATGATGCGAATCGACTGTATTATCTAGCATATAAATCTATTTCAAACATAATTCATTTAGAGTCGGCTTCTATTCAGTAAGCGTCAATTTACTCTGCTTCTTCTTTCTATTTAATAAATTTAACTGTTATCCTTCAATTTATTATAAGCAACAGAACTGCGAACATTCATTCTATATGTTTTTAGTTTTACTATTAACTCTAAAATGTTATGTAACAGCTGCTATATGTTTGTTTAAATATTATTTTCCTTTTGTTCACTGTTATATGCATTAAACTATAAAAGAAAGAAACATTACGAGTTTTGTTTCACAATTGTTTATTACGTGAATCTTTTGTGGTGTGGCAGGTATCAAGTTTGAAGTCTAATTCTTGCTTCACTTGTTGTAATCTGCCACAATCCAGGATCGTTCATGTTCCCCTAAAATGCAGCACTCCTCCCCCATTTTCTGACAGACATTTTCCATTTCCTCAATAATGAGCTTCCTCTTCTTTGACGTGGACAAGATTCTGATGGTGACATTGCCTTCTTTCCTGGCTACTGCACTTTCCAGGCCTAACACCATGTGAATTTTTTATGGGATTACATCAAAATTGTATGTTTTCTTCTACGCCATGTGATTTGCAAGATTTACATCAAAAGATCACAACTGCATTTGTTACAAATACAAATGTGATGACCAACAACAGGCCCTGGGCCCAGATAGGTTGATCCTGGTCAAGTTATAGTCCCCAATAAAGATCAATGGACCTTTTAAACAGGGTTCACCAAGGTGGGCCCGAGTAGGCTAGGCTTTAAAAAAAAAATGTGTTTTTTCAAACCCTGCTTTTAAAGCTATCCACACCCTTGCTCATTACAATCTTTTCCATCAAGCTATTCCTAGAGCCCACTACCCTATTATAATAATGATTTTTCTTAATTTTCTGTTGATCAGGACATGTTACAGCAAGTGAAACAAGATTTAGACTTCAGACTTGATATCTGCCACATCACAAAAAGTTAGCGTATCGAACATTTTTTGAATAGTACTTGCAGTGTTTTTTCTCTCCTGTAAAGTCAGCTTTGTTGTTGTATTGGGAATATTAAATTAGCATTCTAGACCCCAGAGGGAATAGTGAGACACCCTGTTGTTAAAGTATCTTCAAGTATTGATTTTTTCAGAACTTTTCAAAATTAATCTAAGATACATTTAGTGTTCGGATGATTTTCGAGGTTGATGAGATTCTTGCATTAAAATATAACATTTACTTTCAATACTGTATATGCATTTTTATCCATAATAGCAATGCCATGGTTTGGATTAGATATTGGTGGTACTTTGGTAAAGCTAGTCTATTTTGAACCAACTGATGTAACTCCGAATGAATTAGAAGCAGAGAAAGGTGCATTAAAGAAAATTCGTCACTACTTGACTTCAAATTCAGCTTATGGTTCAACTGGAAATAGAGATGTTCATCTACAAGTAACTATTATTATTAGTATTCATTGCCTAGTAAACTGTCTTGAAAATATCTTATTCTACTAAAAAGTACATTGATCTTCCTTGTGAATTTTCATGAATGATGCAATCAAATTAACTCCTTAACCAAGAAAAATTTGACAAAAATATCTTTTTTTTTTTTAATTATTTTTGTGTAGGACAAAACAATTGGAAATACTATAGTATACTCTCGATTATCAGCGAGGGTCTCAGGAAATAAACTAACAGTTAACAGATTTTTTCGAAAAAGCACGAATTTAAACTTTGTGTTTCTTTTCATTTCTTACCCAAGAATGAGGTGTACTCCGTCCAATAAATTATTTTACCTGGGCCTTATTGTAAATACCTCTTTGTTATAGATTTTATATGCTTGAGAACCTCAAATATGAATAATTTTTTGTACTGTACTATCATCACTGTTTGTACATATCACGTTTTAAGTGGGATGTAATTATTTTTAAGCAAAAGACGTTTTTTATCTTTTTCACCCCTCATTTTATGCTTTTTTCGGATTACCCGCGATTTTCGTTATCTGCAATACCCGTGCCATCCAATTCCGCGGATAATCGGGAGTGTACTGTACTTTCAATTACATTTAATTTTAAACTATTTCTCCGATAAAATACTGATATACAACTAATTTTATTTTTTGGTTAAAAGAAAATGTTCATAACAATATGGATAATTTGCTTGCCAACTATGTGTTTTAGACTTTGTTTTTTTTTTCTTTTGGTCAAGTTAGTGACGTAAGCTAGAGACTGCCAGCATCCCTTTTCTTGAACTTAGATAAACCCACTAAAAACTTCTATACTATATCTGGTATAAATTAAACTAGTGCAGATCTACAATGCTATATTTTAAAAGGCCTTATTTGATGTTGACTTGATTATAATAACAACAGTATATAAGTCATTTAAATGATGTAAGTTTTTTAAATTAAAAATGTTTAAGCTTTAAAATAAATAATGACTCTAGCATATTAACATGTGAGTTTTCGTGTAGTTTAATGCTTGTGACAAATACCACCCAAGAGCTATAGGGGTGAGTGAGCGTGTGTGTGTGTGTGTGTATGTATTTGTCATTAATGAAAGCTACCTCTGTTTTCTTATAGATTGATTTTTTTAATTGTTTAAGTTAAAATGCAGGAAACTCTTAGTATTCATGAAATAAATATATTTTTTTAAATATTTAATGTAATATTCTGTTTTTCTCTTGAAGTATAAATTGCTTAGGTAACTTAACATGGAGTAAAAAAATTTGAGGTAATTCTTTTATCTCTTACAACATTTTCTAATATAACAATGTAAAATGAATGTCAGTACATCTGTTTCTTTTTGTATTTAAAGTTTGCTAGAAACATATTTTTTGTATGTGTAAACCATCTTTGTATTTGTTTTATATTTTGCAAGCATAGTTTTATAGGTGTAATTTAGTCTTTGAGCATCTCAATCATTATAAGAGCACTATTTTTATTTCAAGTATATTATACTATATACAGTGCGTTTCGAAATGATAGGTCCACCAGTAAAAACGAAAGTTATTCTGGTAATACAGGTTGTATTGTGTACAAAGTACAATTTTATATACTACATTACTTCATTCAATGTAAAATAGCTCATAAATAATTTACAAATAATAGGAATAATGAGGGAAACTAAAATTAGATGAAACAGCTATTTCAAAAAGATAGGTCCACTGAACCAAGCACCAAATAAATGCTGAATCAATAAGAAATTTTTCTGATTTTTTTTTTCTGAATAAGCTCATAAATCCTATTTGGCATGGTTTCTACAAGTTTTTGCAAACAATTTGTCCCGATTTTTGACCATCCGGAGGAAATAGCCCTTTTTAAGTCTGCAGTTCTGTTGTACTGCCTTCCGCCTGCATACACCGCTCTTGCGAGTATACCCCACATGTTTTCTACTGGATTCAGGTCAGGGCTGCAAGGTGGCTAATCGATAATATGTACAACATTATCCAGAAACCATTCAAAAGTGGACTTTGCAGAGTACAGAGGAGCATTGTCCGGTTGAAACATAAAGAATGGGCCCCCAATGGGTTCTGATTGTGGAAGAAAACATTGTTTAAACAGCTTGTTATAGCCAGCAGCATTCAAACGATTGTCTACAAATGCTATATCAGTTTTTCCTGTCCCTCTGAATCGGGCACACATCATAACGGAACCACCATCAGCTTGCCTCTTCGAGAATATCTGTCTATCGTTACACAGATCGTGCCAGTAATAATGCCAACTATCTGGACCATCCAGGTTGAATTCCTTTTTATCACTGACTATCACACGATGCCTATCTTGTTTCCAGGACATCACTTCCTGCGTGAATTTCAATCTCTTTTCTTTGTGCTTTTTAGTCAATTTCAGAGCTGCTTTTCTTTTCCCGTAAACTAAATTGCCGAACTTCTTTACCACTCTGTGGACTGTAGATTTTGATATTGAAGGGTTTAGTTGTTTGGCCGAAGTGGATATGCTCATTATTTCCAGATTTTAGGTCCCTTACGATTGTGCTTCGTTGTTAGGATGTCACTTTTGATGCGCAGCCAGATGATTTTTTACTGCTATAAGCATTTCTAAATAGAAAAAATTGTTTGAAACACTTTGCGATCTGTTTAAAAGCTTACCTATTTCTCTATTCGATTTTCCAGACTGTTTAAATGCATCAATTTTCCCCTGCTCTACCAGCGAAAGACTGCAACGACAACCCGTTTTGTTCGACTACAAAGTGCTGTTCAAATCTGTTTAAATATCTCCACAGCAGCAAGCATAATTCCGTAGTAAGACTAAGCAACGATACATATGCAATTTTTTAGAAGTAAACGTGGTTGGGGCAAGATTTCTGAAGGCGGACCTATCTTTTTGAAACGGTCTGAAAAGGAAAATTTGCATCAAATAAGAAGAAATGATTTATTTTTAAGAAATTTCATCAAACATAGTTATAACAATTACAGATATATAATCACTATCAAAAAAAGTGATTCTTATTCTCAGTTAAGAGTCGAACTTTTGAAAAATAAGGGTGGACCTATCATTTCGAGACGCACTGTAGTCTGGTAATATGATAGTTAATGGTAATATGATTATAGTAAATGAAACTGAATGTTCTGTATGACCTAGCTCATTCTTTGAACTGTTTACTAGTTTGCTAATGCTTGTTGTGCAGCAGGTCATAAGCATATGAGAAATAGCATTATTGATGTAGAAATAAAAGAAAACTTTGGTGATAAAAAATCCATCTCCCCAACTTTTTTTTTTTTTTTAATTTATGATTTTAATAATGAAAGTTTTAATTTATTTTTCTAAAGCTGTTTTTTATTTATTTATTATTTTTATTTATTTTTTTATTTTCATTTTTTTTTTTTTTTTTTTTTTTTTTTTTTTTTTTTTGTTCACTTAAGCTTAAATCAGGTTCCTTTCTTAGCAATATAACGAATATAAATTACAACATGATTGATAACTTTAGAAATTTATGGTACTTACATATCTTTTGTTTTGAAATAGATGGACAATGTTGTAATTGGAAATCGTACTGGAATTTTGCATTTCATTCGATTCCCTACCAGTGCTATGAATGTGTTCATACAACTTGCTAAATCTAAAGGAATGGCTTATATGGCTAGTACAGTTTGTGCAACTGGCGGTGGTGCTTTCAAGTTTGAAGAAGACTTTCGTCATGTAAGCATATCTGTTATTTATGTTTTCATAATTGGGTCATTCCACTTCAAGTGATCCAAAATCTGAGAAAAATTTTACCTTACATTTTTGTATTTCTTTCTTTTTTGGTTCATCAATTGTACCCCTTGAGGTAATCAAAAGTCTCAATTTTTAGATTTTTATCTCTATTATTTTTTCATTTATGAGACATTGAACTTTGGAAAAATCCTCGTTTTTCCATAGATAAGGGAACATAAAAGGGACCATAACTCGGCATCAAATATAGATAGAGCAATTTGGTAAATGGCATTTTAAAGTACGTTAGTTACCGCTTAATTTGATATGCAACATGACTAATTTGATAAAAATTTTCTTTTTCAAAAAATGAAATTTAAATTTCTCAAAAAACATATAATGAATTTTTTTCAAAAAATTCTCAAAAATTCTTGTGTATTTTATCTGTTTGTACAAATTTTTAGATTGGGATCTCAATAGGATCATATTTTTTTGAATTTTTGAATAAAACTATAGGAAAAAAATATTTTTTAGATTCGATTCATTTAAATACTAAGTTGTCTGGCTTGTGGTGATATAAAAAGTAGTAAATAAACATGAATATGTTTAAAGTGAGCTGGCATGAGCTTATAGATTTGTCAGGTTCACCCCCTCACCCCCTTCCTCCCCCGCACAACCACTCTTTTTTAATTCAAAACTGTTCAAAATGTTCAAAAAACTCTTTGATACAAAATGAATAGTAAACTTATTTAAAGTTGGTAAATGGGTTTCCTTAAAACTAGACGAAGTATTCCCTCCTCCACCCAAATATACCATTCACACTATACTAATATGACGTCCAACTTCGGGATTGAATTGAGGATTATTTTCACCCTAGGTATATATATATATTGTTTTTCAGATGAAGTTTTTCTTTTCGATCCGAACTTCAAAGTGTACTTCCTTTCAATATCTGAAATTTAACTTTATGATTCATTTCATCTCCTACCCCAGCACCAATCTTCAATTTTGAAGGGAGGAAATAAATGGGTCGCCCCAAGATCATAGCAGACAGCAAAATAGCAGTGTTTCTCCTTGTTCTCATCATGTTTTCTATTCTTTTCGCACAAAACTGAAAATAAATCAGAATATCAGATCATATGTCTGTGTCCCCATAACTATCTTCCCACATTATCTAGTGTGCAGCTGTTATTTAATTTTTTGAATTGTTTGTGTTCTTTTTCATTTTGTTGTAAGGAAAGTAATGCAGCAAAATATATCTATATACATATATTAAACAAACACTGCTTTTTTGATCATAACCTCTCATGTTGTTTAACTTCTGTACACATTGCTCCTCCCCTTTTCCTACCTTCCCGCTCCAAACTTTTATTTTTTTTTATCATCCCGCCTAACCCCATTTCAAAGCTTTAGTCTCTACTGATGTCTGGTAGTGTTTCAGTTTGTTTTGTTTGTTACTCTTTCCTATTAGCTCATGAGCTTTGTCCAATAAGAAAAAGGAAAGGCAGTGATGGGGATAGACATATAACCTGATACTTTGATTTCTTTTCAATTTTGTGTGAAAATAATGGGAAAACATTATGAGAACAAGGGGAAACAGTGCTATTTTGCTGTTTGCTATGATCTTGGGGCAAACCTTTTCTTTTCTTCCTCCAAAATTGAAGATTGGTGCTTGGGGGAGGGGATGAAATGAATCATAAGTTTAAATTCAGATATTGAATGGAAGTACACTTTGTGAAGGTCGGATTGAAAAAAGAAACACTTCGTCTGAAAAACAATACATACCTAGGGGGAAAATAATCCTCAAATCAATCCCCAGGTGAGACGTCATATTAGTGTAGCGTTAATGGTATATTTGCGTGGGGGAAGGGTTTTACTTTGCCTTGATAAGGAAACCCAATTTCCAACTTTAAATAAGTTTACTGTTCATTTTGTATCAAAAAGGGTTTTTTAGCATTTGAAACAGTTTGGGGGACGAAATGGTTGGGTCGGGAAGGAAAGGAGGGGGAGCTAACCAATTTACAAGTTAATACTAGCTCACTTAACTAGAGTAAAAATAATAGTCAGTTCAATCCCCAGGTTAGATGTCATAATAGTACAGCGTAATGGTATATTTGGGTGGAGGAGGGGATACTTCGTCTAGTTATAAGGAAACTCGTTTACTGACTTTAAATAAGTTTACTATTCATTTTGTATCAAAGAGTTTTTTTAACATTTTGAACAGTTTTGAATTTAAAAAAGTGGTTGTGCAGGGGAGGAAGGGGTGAGGGGGTGAACCTGACAAATCTATAAGCTCATGCCAGCTTACTTTAAACATATTCATGTTTGTTGACTACTTTTTAGACCAGGGGGTCTAGTCTCTGCCCAATACGGAAAAATTCTCCGCATTCAAAACCAACCCGTGACGTCATTTTAACGTATGTAGCGAGACCGGGGCCGTCGCGAAGTCAACAGTTTCCCTCTTTCTACCGGGCCTGCTTCAAGATTCGATTGCGCAATCCAAGTGATCCCATAATCTTAGCACTTCGCATTCTGTAGTCTCTTAAATTAACACTTGATGCTGATTCCAAAGACTTAAAAACTTAAATGTCTGAAGTTGATCTTGACATTTTCATTATTCCATAACAAATATTAGTTCTGCAAGCATATTTTATTTATAATAAAAGAAATAATCAGAAAACAAAAAATAATGTAATGGTATTATCGATTGTCATCCATTCAAATATTCAGCATAAGCTCTTAATTAATGTTTTACATTGCAATTGCTCTTTCAAATTGTAAATGAATGCAATAAAAATGTAGTAGATTCAATTAGATCAGTAGGTTCATTTAATATTAAGAAAATACATTATTCATTACATTTTTGAAATTTATTGAACATAATAAACTGGGAAAGGAATCTTTCCTTAGCTGAGCAGTTTTAATTTGGTGTTTGATATGACCAACTTAGAAGTATTAAAGACCTTTTACAATGTAGTCATGTTTTAAAAGTAAGATTTCTTGATTTTAAAAAGTACTGAAATAAAATTCAATAAGAAATAGTCAAATATTTTCTGTTCAAACTTTTGAATAAATTCAAAGAACTTCAAGTATTTGCGACAACTTCATTGTGAATTTGTGCTCTATTTTTAAATAATGCAAAACACATTCTGAGAGTAGACATTTATTTACAAAAATAAAAGTTAATATAGAACATTTTTTAAATTGTATAGTTTGAACAATAATATGTAATTAACAATGTCAATTCACACAATGGGTTTTACTTCTGAAATTTTTCGGCCTTGAATTTGAAAAAAACTATAACAATGATAATAAAACCCAAGCTCAGAGGAATTTGAATACAGACATCATTGACGTACAGCCCAAAGACATTTTTGAATTTCAATATTTGTATTTTACGCCAATTTTGGTCAAATTTGGTACGAAAACTTTTTTTGAGTACCCCATTTGCATACACTCTTGCCAATGCTTTTCAGTATAAAAGAAGTTGCTAAAGTTAAATCAAATTACTTTGAATAAAGACGAGCCAAATCTTACATTTTTAAACATTCCTTTAGAATGTTTTAATTTTTATTGGCAAATTTTATGCCCACCAATGAAGATATGCCTCACAATTTAATTATGCTTGGCAGTTTGTCAAAGTACCTAATTTTCTTTTATTACTTTTTGAGTAGTAATCTTTTATTGTTTTTGTGTTATCATTAAGGAATATATTAGATATTCCTGATAAACAATATTTAATATGATTTAAGGCAGAAGTACCACAGTTACAATTAACTAAAAAGTCCATCTCCATAATTTCCATTTTTTCTATTGCAAGTTGCACTAATACATTTCTTTGCTCATGAAAGTTTAAAAATGATTTCTCATGGTCTTTACTTAAAAGTTTCCTAAAAATCTGAAAAGTACATACAGTTACATCTATCAACATTTTTTGGGGAAATTTAAGTTTACCTCTGTCGGTCAGTAATAAAAGTTGATAAACATCAGAATTCTCCAATTCTAACGTTTTATCAGACACAAACATTGAAATGCATTCTAGACACTGAACCTTATGTGATAATTTATAACCTAGGTAACCTGAAATATAAATCAAAACTGACATTTCATCATCACTATTACTGTTAAATACATCATAGAAATGTTCGGGTATTTCTACTTCAGGACTCTTAGTTAATTCTCCACAATTCAAATTTCTTAATTTAAACTCGCCATTCTTTTCTGAATATAAACCAATTAAACTTAATATTTTTAATTTCCTTTCTGCCTCCATAACTTGGATACAAGATACGTTGTAGTTTGCCCCACTCATTTGACGGTATAGGCCAAATTTGGCCCTCTAAACAATGTCTGAATTTTTTTTTCAAACATATTTCTATTGATTCTATTATTATCTATTCTATTATTATAACATGTCTGCAACGGAAAACAAACTGCTCGAACTGAATGCACAGCACAGAGCACAGTAGCTGTGGCGTCGCAGTTACTCCGTCTCGATAATCGTTGGCCATGGGATCACTTGGATGACTCATCCCATGAATTCGGACGCTTGAAGCAGGCCCGGTAGAAAGAGGGAAACTGCTGACTTCGCGACGGCCCCGAGCGAGACCCGCTAGTCTCTGCCCTTTTTTTCCGCACGCAAAATACGTACTCTAAAATGTAAACATACGGAAAATTTACGCCGTCTTCTTTCAGGCGGAAAACCATTTTGAGTACTTAAAATCCAAGATGGATGCCGCGTTTGCTGCGTTGGATTAACAACTAGAAGACGTTGAAAGATTGGAAACGATAGAAAGAAATGGTGTTTGAAGACCAATTCAATGCTTTCGAGCTTTCAGATCGCAGATTTGTTAAACTTTTCAGATTAACAAAAAATTTAGCAATTGATTGACCTCACGGAAGATATTAAAGATAGTTTTCCCGCCGGAAGACTACCAGCTCACTTGCGGGTAAGTACTTTCTTCATTATTTTGCAAACAAAACATCATTTTTAATGCTTTGTGTCCATTTATAGAGTAGTAGAAAATCTTGTTCGCGCCTTACGAAAACTGCTGTTTATTTTTTTCACACAGATTCCTTTTATTCAACCATATTAAATCAACCAAAAAACGAAAGAAATCTCGACCTGGCCGTTTCGGATTTTCATGTAACTTTCGGGAATCCTACCCTTGAACAGTGCTGTATTTACGTATGGTCTTAATGGGCTATAGCCCAGGGCGGTGTGATTGGGGGGGGGGGGCACTTTTTTCATGTAAAATGAAGACTTTTTTTTAGACAGCAGGGTGGATCGGCCGCGAGAATTACATCTATCAATTGAATTAAATACTGTTCTTTGTTAATAACGCTGTGTGGCCGGGCTTTGCACGGTTTACCTTGAAAATACATTTCATGTCAAGTAAATAAAGTTTTTTTTTTTACAACTCTGAAATTCAACACCACAAGGGGGGGGGGCAGTTTCAAAAGTCCAGGACGGCCTCACGTCTATTTTTTTATATTGAAAAATCTATTATTCATAATTAATCAGTAATTAATTTCTGAAATTCGGAAAAAAACATTTTTTTTTCTTGCTGGCAGTGTTGTAAAATATTATAACTCAAGTTCTATGAGAGGTACAGAGTTGCATATTAACTCATTTTAATAACAATTATATGCGGTTTAATTTGATATGTAACGACAATATTTCGAGGAAAGATTTTCTCACAAAATAAATAAATAAATGACACTGTCAATTAAAAATTTAGGCCCAAGGCCGACAATACTTTAGAGACCCCTTCTGTGTTCTGCCTTTTCAAGTCACCAAAAAAAAAAAATCTTTTTCGCAGTGGCGATCTAAGGGGGCCAGCCCCCTGGCCACCTTGTATCGCCACCGCGATGCCCTTAATTATCCCCCCCCCCCTTGTATCGCCAGTGCAATACAAGGGGAGGATAATTAAATAATACTCTATAAATGGACGAAAAGCATTAAAAATGTTTGTTTGCAAAATAATGAAGAAAGTACCCAAGCTCAATGGCACGAATCCCCCTCCCCCCAAAAAAAAAATTTCACAACCCTCTTGTGCTTTTTATTTTTTTTCCTCTTTTTTATTTCTTTTTTCTAATATTATTTATTTATTTTTTAAATTATAACTATTAGTTTTTCATGTATTGACTTTTTAAAAGTACAAATTATGCGCAGAATATAATCGCTTTTTTTCTCTTCCACACATTCCAAGCACACCCACACACACACGAAAAAAAAAAATAATAATTAAAATAAAAAAACTAAATAAATAATTTAAATAAATAAATCAGTTTTAAAAAATCCCCCCCCTAAAATTTTGTTGGCGCAACTTGCGCCATAATCCTCCCTGTGGGAACCCCTGAGTGGGTGATTTTTGGGGATCATTGTATAGAGCTCTGCAAGGCCCTATGTAGTTGCACTGTATGCATTATGTCTAGCCCTGATACTGTTTTTTTATATCCATTTTAGCTCAAGATTTTTAAAGCTAATTCCCAAGAAAGAAATCTTTTTTTCTTTCCATAAAATGAACTAAATAAGAGAAGTGCTAATTAAGTATCAAAAGAGATTGTTTTTATTTTTCAATTTATGAATCATTATTTTTTTCTTAAAAATACATAATTCTTCAATGCTGTGCATCAGTTTTTAAAAAATTAGGAGCCCCTTAGGAAGATGAGGCCCCAGTCCCAGGCCTAGATGGCCTGTGCCATAATAAGGCCCTAGCATTTGTGTTAATTAGGGCTTGTAGTACTTGTTTTTAATTCCATATCCAGCACAAAAATATTTTAAATTAGATTCTGAAAAATATTATAGTGTTATACATATTCAGGAGCCCCGAAGGGAGGTCATGAGAGTTTTCCTCATTCGGCCAGCTCGAAATGACAAGTCGGCAAATTCAGGAACAGTATTACTTTTTTTGTGAAGCTGCAATATCTTCCTGTTTTTACATAATTTTGTTGCCTTTAAAAATAAGAAGACCCGATTTATAAAACTCAATTCGGCTGTTGTCAAATGACCATCATGCTTTAAATGATGATATAGATAAATGGTGATAGATGCAATATTCTATGATATGTCATACAGTCAATACGCTTTAATCTGTATATATGTTAACAACAATAATTTATAAATCATGAAATCAATTAATTTGACTATTCAAAATACACTCCCGCTGTTATTTATCTAAATTCCAATATTTGTCAATGATTTTTTTAGTGACACCCATTGTCTTTTCTCATAAGTAATAGTATAAGGTCTGTGTGTATGCAAACAATGGAAAACAAAAGTAAAAGCGTTGTCTGCCGAGCATTGCCAAGTCAACGATTACGATACGTGCCGATGGTAACACTAATTTTCGATTGGCTGATTTGGATCGGAATAAAGGCGTGGCTTAATATTTTTCAGTACGTTCGGAAACACGCCGAATGTTAACGTAAGTTCGGAATATTTGGGCAGAGACTACGCAGTTACCGCACGTACGGTTATCAGCATACGTTATTAGAGTTCGTTACGATCCGTGCGTACGTTGACTGCATGATTAACGTACGTAAATTTACGTATGGGCAGAGACTAGACCCCCAGGTGTGGCCAACCCGCGGCACGCGTGCCACAATGTGGCACGGCAGAGTAGTAACAGTGGCACGCGAAGACTTTTTGAAAAAAATCCAAAATTGAGGGGAAAATGTCGATCTCAAAAATATTCATAAAAACTAAAACCCTTGAACTAATAAATATAATGATATTCTGACGATTAAATGTCAGGAAGCTGGCTTACAAATTGTCTTAACTACAATATTGCAAAGTACTTAGCGTTAGCTTCGGACATCTAACGAAAGCTGTGACGCTACAGACAATGCTTTTTAAAGCATATTTGTGCTGGACACGAATGAAAATTTCGATACTGCAGAATGGATTCTTGATGTTAAATAGTTTCAGCTATGGTTGATGAAATTAAAAAAAAAAAAAAGTTAACTCGGCAACTAAAATTAAGAGACCAGATTGGACTAAATTCGATATAGTTGCACAAATGAAGATCCTTAAATTGTTTTTGTCACATTACTTGAAAATAATTTGTTAAAAAAACTTCAAAGTATCATTGAAATATTTATCACAATATCCTTACGAGGAGAATGATCCTTCCGAATGAGATTTTTTTTCCGTTAGTGACCCTGTAGAGTTCACTGCATTAACAAACGACGAATTAGAGCTCTGAATGTTTTGTGAACTTTTCCCAGGAAAAAGAGCAGAGCATAGAAAGTTAATACTTCATTGAAATATGCAACAGCAGTCCAAAGGAAAAATAGTCATAAGATTCTAGAATTTTAGGGAGTGCGATTTTTAAAATGTCTGGAAGGAAAGCAATGAGGAATTGCTACTTAGGAATGAAGAATAGCAAATGAATTTAGCTATGTCATCTTTTATTATCCGGCGTTTAAGTAATTAAAATTTTAAATTGGACAAAAAAGTTTCCTAAACCAGTATAGGCCATCTGCATTCTTTTATAAGGAATCTTTCTCTACTCGGGAGAAAAAAGAGTAAAACATTAAATTTAGTACTGAAGTATCAACCCAAATTTAATAATTTTCCAATGATATATGGAAAGTTTTACACCTATTTTAAGTATACATTCAGTGTTAAGTTTGATGATTTTCAGGATCATAAAAAAAAATGCTGATCTTTTCAAATTCTTTGTTTATTTTTCTGCAAGACACTACTTGTTACCCTTCTGAAATCCAAATCAGAATTACTGACCTTTTGCATTGGTAATCAAATTTTAGAACTTTCTTTATCAGAAAGTCATCCACGTTATATAGAAATTTAGAAATTTGTACCAACAAAAATTTTTTCTCATTTACACACCTCGGCCGTCTGATGTTGTTGTAGATTTGGTTCAAAATACGCTTCTAAACAAATATTTTTTGTTATGAATTCAGAAAAATCTAAATACTGTTGAATATTAATTGATAGCACTTAAAACACTTAAACTTCTTATGATTCTCAATAACTAATCCTAAAATTAAAGACTTGGTCAAAAAGATACAGACTCATAAACCAAATTAAGTACAGACTGTTTAATTTTTAGAATAGAATGTTTGATGTTATTTGTTTCTATTTTAAGCATAAGCCAACTGACAGAACTTATAAAGGTGTTTACTAGCGATAACTCTTAAATTCGAACTTGTTTTATCTTTATTACCATTTAGATTTCAATTACTTTGATTTAAGAGAAAAAATGTTTTATTTGAGTAAGAATTGCATAGTCAGCCAACATAAATTTTTAACTTTTAAAAAATTTTCAGTTTGTTGGAAAAATACAATGTAGCACGCTGAGCTTTTTCTCTCCAGATAGTGGCACTCTCCCTAAAAAGGTTGGCCACCCCTGTTTTAGACCATCACAAGCAAGATAACTTAGTATTTAAATAAATAGAATCTAAAAAATATCATTTTTTTCCTATACAGTTTTATTCAAAAATTCAAAAAAATATGATCCCATTGAGATCCCAATCTAAAAATTTGTACAAACATAGATAAAATACACAAGAATTTTTGAGAACTTTTTAAAAAAAATTCATTATATGTTTTTCGAGAAATTTAAATTTGAAATTTAAATTTCATTTTTTGAAAAAGAAAATTTTTATCAAATTAGTCATGTTGCATATCAGATTAAGCAGCAACTAACTTACTTTAAAATGCCATTTACCAAATCGTTTTATCTATATTTAGTGCCGAGTTATTGCCCCTTTTATGTTCCCTTATCCATGGAAAAACGAGGGTTTTTCCAAAGTTCAAAGTCTCATAAATGAAAAAATAATAGAGATAAAAATCTAAAGACTGAGACTTTTAATTACCTCAAGGAGTACAATTGATGTGCCAAATTTGAAAGAAATACAAAAATGTAAGGTAAAAAATGTTGGATCACTTGACATGGAATGACCCTATTGTTTTACTGTTTGGCAAAAAATTACCTAAAAATATAGCAATCTGAATCCTCTCTGCAGTTATTCTGATTAGGGGGGGGTTGGAATTAATTAAAGTGAAAAGTTGACTTTTGGGAATAAACCTCATTTTCTTGAAAGGAAGTTTTGAAAATTCCCAGGATTTTCATTCAGTTTCAAGAATGGAAAATGGTAACTTTGGTTGTACATTTTTTTGTTTAACAATTAAAATTTTAGATATGAGTGCTTCCATACCAACTCACCGAATGGGGGTCGCACGACCGACTCGGATTTTCTTTTAATTTGGCACACATGTTGATCATATAGAGGCATGGAAAAGTCCAAATTGTTAGGTTCCTGCTCCACTTATTTTCTGAGATACATGCCCTCAAAGTTTGTCCGCCACGTCAAAATACTAAAAAAGTGATGTTATTTAATCATTTTTTATAAAAAATCGTACTCATTTAAAATAAAAGTGTTAGATATCTATGGAAACTAGTTACTCCAGGCATTCTGAAAAAAAATACTAGAACATTCATAATGAAAATTGCCAAGGTACAGGGCTCTTTGAAGTTGTCACCACAAAAACTTGATTTTGCAGATTTTGCTAAAATTGAGGCATTTATTACAAAAAAAGGCAAACAAAACCAAAGGTTTTCTCACTTTCTGGTAGTGTACAGGTCCTCCCTGTAAATTGCTACGCAATAAATTTTTTGGGTTTCTCCCTCCTTCTTGGAAATATTTTAGCTTAAAAATAAGCCATAAAGCAAAAAATGCGTTTTTGGCCATCTTGGCAGCCATTTTTCTCATAAAGGGGGAGCAGTAGAAACTTTAATTTTTTTTAAAAACAAGCCACTGATATGTTAGCTATTCACAGGAAAAGAGTTTACTTTTGGTTATTTCTCCTATTAAGAGATATCCTGCTGACAGTATATGCATGTTTTTCGCGACGACCATATGCTTTTGTTCCCCCTCTCATGGACTTAAAATTAATTAAACCAAAAAACAATGATATATTTATTAATAGCTGTATTATCTACCCAATATGTCATGAATTAATTATTAACATTGACAATATTAATATTATGAAACAAGTATTTCTGAGCTACAATCATATAATTAAAGCACTAAATTTCTGAGAATTAATAACAAGAGCTCTAAATTTATATAAGCATACCATCTTTGATTGGTACCTGTTATTGAAATTGAATACAATATAGAAATAAAGGCTCATAGATCTTAACTACTGACATAAGCATCACATCGCCTTTACGAAGAATTATAAAATTAGTAGTGCAACTAATTTATTCCCATACTGATCTTTACAAAACTGACATATGTTGAGCACTGATAAGAACTGACAAGAATAAATTTACTCTCTAAAATACTAGTTCACAGATACTATAAAGCGTACATTCTATTTTCTACAAAATAAAACTGCAACAAAGAACAAGGGTATAAAGGGGTAGGTACTAAAGAATTTCTTGAAAAATCAATTAAAATAAAGGAGCTTCGAATATTTATCTCATAGGCAATACCCAATCTTGTGATTGGATGTTCCTGATTGATATCTATAAACAGGAGGATACCCTTGTTCTTTGTTGTAGTATTATTTTGTAGAAAATAGAATGTATGCTTTATAGTATCTGTGAACTAATATTTTAGTGAGTAAACTTTTTCTTGTCAGTTCTTATCAGTGCTCAATGCATGTCAATTTTGTAAAGATCAGTATGGGAATAAATTAGTTACACTCATTTTAATTCTTCAAGCATGGCTTTCTATTAAATTATTTATTTAATTATTTTGTAAATATTCAACTGTTAATAAGGTAAAATGGAATTCGATGCTGAAATTAATAGCTCTTTATCACCATGCTCAGTTAGTAGCCCATCAAATGAAATTTGTCATAAAATATCCTACATCAAACGATAAGACCTCATTTATTTTCCTGATATTCATGTGATATTCAAGAAGTTCTTCAATTAAAAACAGGAGTATCCCAATCACAAGATTGAGTATTGCTTATAATATAAATATTTAGAGCTCCTTTATGTTAATTAATTTCTCAAGAAAGTATTTATTGCTTTATAATTATGAATGCATAATGCTCAGGCATCAGAGAAATACTATTTTCGTGTTTTCATCAATTATCTAATTTTATTGTTCAATGATTTAATAAATTAACATTTCATGACATATTGAGTAGATAATACAGCTATTAATAAATATATAATTATTTTTTTGGTTTTAATTAATTTTTAAGTCCATGAGAGGGGGAACAAAAGTTTTATGGTCGTCGCGAAAAAACATGCATATACTGTCAGCAGGATATCTCTTAATAGGTGAAATAACCAAAAAGTAAACTCTTTTCCTGTGAATAGCTAACATATCAGTGGCTTGTTTTTTAAAAAAAAATTAAAGTTTCTACTGCTCCCCCTTTATGAGAAAAAATGGCTACCAAGATGGCCAAAAAACGCATTTTTTTGCCTTATGGCTTATTTTTAAGCTAAAATATTTCCAAGAAGGAGTGAGAAATCAAAGATATGCATTTGTAACATTTATAGTAAACATCTGTACACTACCAGAAAGTGAGTAAAACCTTTGGTTATGTCTTCCTTTTTTTTGGAATAAATTCCTCAATTTTAGCAAAATCGGGAAAAATCAAATTTTTTGTGATGGCAAACTTCTAAGAATGCTGTTCCTTTAACATTTTCCGTTATAAACATTGCCATATTTTTTTTTCTGAATGCCAGGAGTAGCTAGTTTCCGTAGATATCAAAACACTTTCATATTGCATGAGTAGAAAATTTTTAAGAAAAAAATTATTAAAAAAAACATCAATTTTTTTTGATATTTTGAAGGTCCGGACAAAAACTTCAAGAAACCCGTATCTCGGGAAAATAAGTGAAGCAGGTAACTTTCCTTTTGGGCTTTTTCATATCTCTATACCATCAATCTGTGTACCAAATTTAAAAAAAACCGAGTCGGTCGTGCGACCAACTTTTTTTTTTTCTGTGATTTGGTATGGAATCGCTCATATGTTAAAAGCTGCAATGGCATTTTATCTTTTTTGTTATTTTTTTGATTTTACATATTTAGACCTGGTAGTGCTTTTGACACAATCAAGGGAAAAAAAACCTCGGGGTATACTTTTGTTTAAAAAAAAATCAGGTCCCTTTCATTATTCTTCAGTATCCATAACATGTTTATTTATACATTGGACTCTGTTTTATCTCCATATATCAGTGAAACGTCTTAATAGTGCTATTTAATCAGTTTAATAATATTTCTTGAAAGAAAAATAAAAGTGTTGGAAACACTACACAAAACTGTAAGTACTGCATTGACAACATCTTCAGGACACAAGAGGAAAGCAAGCGCTCTAAATAAAAGTACTTTATTCTATGTCATATTTATGGCGTATTTTATTTTCTTATAACAGATATTTTTCATTCAAATATTTTTCATCAATATAAAAATATTTCTCCAGAGAAAAAAAGGGGTGTTAAAAATACTACACCTTAAATTACATAAGTAAAGCAAACAATGTTGGTAAGAATCTATCAAGAAATACTAGTTAATCAGCAAAATGAAATGATCCTTTTAGCGGAAATAACAAAATAACAAAGATAGTATACAATTTCAAAGGAAAAAACACAAAAATCCTTTATAGTGTAGAATTTTCTGAAAAAACTATTAACTTTCAATTATTTGACTATAGCTTAAATTGGAGGGGAAAATGTAAATGAATTATTAAAATAACGGATAAAATGAATTGATGTAGAGTAGCATATATTGAAATAACATTAGCTACCTTGAAAAACTAGAAATTTTTTTATAATGCAATAGATTGAAATTTTAAACACAGCATGAAGTTTTCGGCAAAACATGTATTCGCAATTCACATTCTTTTCAAATTAGAAAAAATCAGCAACCCCCCCCCCCCCCCGAGCTTGAGCCCTTGATTTTAAGACAGATTTGACACTTAATTGAGTGTCAAATAGATTTTAACTACCATAACTCAAAATGTGATGAAAAAAAAGTAGACAAAAGCTCTAAAAATATATAGAACAATGAAAAAATAAATTTAAAGAAAGGAAAAAAACGTAAAAACATATTAGAAAAAATTATTTAAATCTACCAAATCCAGTTTTTTTATTGAGGGGGTTGTGGTGGGGGGAGGGGTCTGCAAAGTAAGTAATTTTCAGGAGGGGGTCCATGAAAATCTAGACTTTAGGAACCTCTGGCTTAAATGATTAAGTGTGATTTTTAATTTTTACAATAACTAACACCTATTTTATCCTCATTCATAATAAATTTTGAATATATTGGTTAGAGTATCATATGCCGTATTTTCGGGTAGATAAGCCGCACACCGTATACGCCGCACTTCGCAAAATTCGGGAGAAAAAAATGTGTTTCGTCAGATACGCCGCATGGGCGTATAACTCGCATAAAACTTTGTCACAAATTCAATCTGTGAGAACCTACACCTACGCTGTATACTGGTATTGACATCGTTCAAAAACAATGACAACGAATTAGTAACATTGATTTGAAAACAGTTTTTCAATATCATAGATAAATTAAACATTGCAACATTTTGGCGATAACTGCAACTTATAGTAACCCTGTTCCCCCAAAGCAAAATACTGCTAAATTTGGAACGTACGTCGCAGAACAGATATCCAGCTGCAGAATAATTCTGTTCAAATGTGAGGGAAAATTCTGAAAGTTTTCTGCAGAAATCTGTAGAATTTCTGCAGAAAAGGCAATTTTCTAACTAAAGATACAATTTTTCAGAAATTTAGAACAATTTCTGCAGATTTGTTCAAATTAGAAAAAAAAATTACATTTCTGCAACTTATGCTTATTAAACAGAAAATCAAAAAGTCGATTTTTTTGCGATATTTGCAGTAACTTTAAATACTTCAAGTTGGACAAAATCTGCAGAATTTGCACAAAATTACATGTTTAAAAAGATATTTTCAGAAAATTATGTTTGACTTCACCTGTTTTATGCCCCTTAACCCTTTCCGGTTCACTACCCGTTAAAGTTGGAATTTCGTCAAAAAAATTTATATACAGTCTCTTTAGGTCTCAGGAAGTGCACATATAAAATTTTGTAAAAATATCTCTTACCGTTTTGATTTTACAGGTGTTCCACCTACTGGAACACTGCACCGTTAAAGCTGTAAAGCACGTCAGAGTAAGTGTTGCAGTGAAGCGTGCAAAAACTATATATTTTTAATATGAACAAGAAATTTGATAATTTACACTTATGTAAAAGATTTAGCATTACCCAGGGTGCACCAGGAGGAAGACTGCTACTCTACACCTCGTCCCCCCCCCCCAAAAAAAAGTTAATTTTGATTAGAAATGAATCGGTCATGTACAACATTTAAATACAATTCCTATATATAATTCCTGATGATCTTGCCAATTTTTTTTTCTTCGTGAAATTTTTGGAAGCATGTATTCAGATAATATCAACCGAACAGAATAAAATGAGTGATCGAAACACAAAAGAGAGAGCAAAAGAATCACGTTGCTCTAAGTAAAGATAACTTGAGCTACTAATAAAATCACTTTATAACCCCTCCTGACAAAATACCAGACACCCACAGAATGTATACAACATTTGAAATAAAACATACCCACCCCTGCTGTATTTTATGTAGACCTCTTTCACCCCCAAGAATTGGGAACAGAAAACGTAAAAACACGTCGCTCTGCGTTCAATGATGGAAAGCGCACTTTGAAAAGCAAGAGCGTTGCAGTGTTCCAGGTAATGGAACACACTGTTTTCTTCCGCGATTATGAGTTCGTTTTTGATTTTAAAAATATAAATTTATTTTCAATAAATACTTTGATGTGTAGCCTATAATATAACACGTGACATTTTTTTTTGCAAATTTTTTTTTATCGGAAAAAAAATTATACAATTTTTTAAAGAAAATGAATGCGATCAAATAATCCACCATAGTTAATTATTGAGTAGCCTCTGTTGTGGTGGTGCCATCTATAGTTGTAAAGAAGAGTTAAAAGAATACTTTACTTCAATTTTGAACCATTTATTGATGAATTTAAGAGTTTGAGAAGCAGTTGAAGTTATGTGTTCCAGCAGCTGGAACACTGAGAGGCAAAGGGTTTTAAGAGCCCTGCCTCTGAGACTTGGTCTCATTATTGGTCATATGCTGTTATTCTAAGTGAAAACATTGCTTCTAATCCGGTGTCAAAGCATTCAGAGCTCTTTGATGTTTGAAGAAGCAGACATAGTGAAGGGTATAGAGAAAATTACAACGTTAAGAAGGCACAAATAAGCAGGGATACTGTAGACATGTGTTTCGGCGTTACAAGGAACGCGTTGTAATTTTCTCTACATCTATAGCACAAAGGTATTTGTAAACTTTATAGTGAAGGGTTTTACATTTTCTGTCAAGAATCTGTGGTTGCAATTTTAATTTCAGGCATTGATCTGCAGTAAGACTGAGCTTTGAACAAATACTCCTTTCATAGTCCCATATGAAATCGTTTTGATTTGAGGATCATGGTTTTTGAAAACGGTCATGTTTCTACGTGTACTGTACAGTGCTTTAAATACTTGCAGAACAATTTTGGTCAAATGATTTTACGTTGCAGAACATCACAAAGTATTCTGCTTTGGGGCCCTGTTCTACTCCTGTTGGTTTCTACTGCAACCCTACTTCCCATTCTCACGGCAATCGCGGGCAGGCGTTTTTTTTTTTTTTAATTATTATTTGTTTTTCGTTTGGGTTCGTTTATTAGACACTTTGGTTATGGTTGTTTTTTTTTTTTTGGTCTTAATTTCTTCCACTTCCTTATTGGATCTAGGAGAATAAAATAACATCTGAATAAGCAGAAATGCTATCGCCCTTTTCAAAATAGATCTTTTCAAGGGCATTGCAGTTGTGTTTTTTGATGTGAGACTCTAATTTGTTTTGTTTTTAAGCAATAACTAAACATAACATGAACTTTGAAAAAACAAAAACAAAAAAGACAGAAAAAAAAACTTTTACATTGTATTAGCCACCATGGCGTATAAGCCGCAGGAGTTAAAATTCAGCTTTTAAACACGTATAAGCCACGGCTTACCGTATATACTCGCGTATAAGTCGACAAATTTAGTCCAAAAAATGAAGTTGAAAGTTAGGGGGTCGACTTATAAGCGGGGCAGAATTTCCGAAAATTTTTCTCGAACGACTTTTGGAAAAAAAAAAAAAAAAACATTCAAAAACGAGAAGATTTTTCCGATTCAGTCTAACTATTTTAAGCAGACGCTAAAGAAGTAAATACTCATACATTCTACTGTATTTTTGCATGGTTTGATTGTGAAATAAAGAATAAAAAAAACAATAAACAACTGACGGCGCGAAAAGTTCGGGAATTGCCATATTCGCTAATTTTCCGATCGATGGTGTTTATGTTTTTGAAACAGAGTGTAATACGGCTACATCGCAAAATTTTACTGATAATAATGCAAAATAAAAACAACAAATAGCAAAAATTGTAACCGCAAATCGAACCCTTACAAAAATCGAACCTTTACAAAAATCGCGATCTCAAAAATGAGCCATTTTTGTGAAAAGAATAACAACCGTACTATTTTCAACACAAGAATGTTCAGTGCATTTCATTTTCCTTCTTTTCAAAAAGGTTTATTCAAAAATCGCGGGAAAACGTTCCCGATCGTTTCAGAAAGTGCAGTCTCGACATAGACGTGGGTATTCGATTTTTCCCGATTTTCCTACAAAAAAGTAGGGGGGTCGACTTATGCACGAGATCGACCTATACGCGAGTATATACGGTATTTACGCGAAAATGCTATTTTGAAGGATTTTCCTTCAAATAATGACCATTGATAAGAATTACTTTCACAGAAATTGACTCTAACAAGTAAATATTTTCCTTTTTACTTCCTTTTAAAAAGTAAAGGAAAAATTGCGATCCCGAAAAAATTTTCATTTGTTCTTATGCATCTTGCATAATTCAAAGTGCTATGTTGTAGAAGGTTGAGATTTTATTAATAGGGTCTTTATGGGATCTAGTTGTGCTCCTCAGTGTTTCTTTCAGGCACCTCTCCGGGGGGGGGGTGCACTGCCCTCCCGGAGAAAGCCAACTGCCCCCTCCCCGGAGGAAAACTCAGTTTGCACTAACATACAAAAAATAAATTAATTACAGTAAAAAATAAAAAAATAGGCAAGTAAATATTTAACAAATAAATATAAAAGTATTAATGAAAATTTTAAAACATTCATCATGGGGAAGGGGGGGGGCATCAAAGGTGGCCTTCAATTGCATTCTAGAATATCAATTTTAGAAAACTGCCGGGGGGTTGGACTTCAACCCCCTTCTTTTTCCCTTGAAGTCATTACAAATCACCTTCAATTTTCTTTTTCTTTTTTTCAGGCGGGGGGGGGTGGTGACTTTTAAGAAGAGTGCTACTGCTGCATCAATTTTCACAATGTTATAAAAAATATTCTACAAATACGCTTTTAGGATATCAATTTTTAAATTTTCTGAGAAATTATTTGTCAACTCCATCCGTTTACACAACGTCGTCAAAGATACGGCTTGAAATTGCCTAATCATGACTTCAATTTCGAACGTGTTTAGAAGAGAATATCAAATCGCATTCCTTTTCCTCTACTATTACCAAAGGTTGTCGATAATTGCATTTTTATAACTAAAATTTCAAAGCTTTCTCGGGGGGAGGGGGGCATCCGAACCCAATTCTTGTCTTTTTTTTCTCAAACATGGCTTATAATTGCATTTTCTGGTATTTCAGTTTTGGAAAATTCTGGGAGAAGAGTCTGTGGACCCTTTCCCTTCCCCTAGCGTCCAAAGTTGATTTACTATTGGGCTTCCAGGACTTAAATTTGGAAAATTTTAAGAGGGAAAATCCTAAACCCACCCTTTTCTCTAATGACCTCAAAATGCACCAAAACTGCCTTTCACGATTTCAAATTTAAAAACTTTTCCACGGTCCTGTACCACAATTTTCAATTTCATTTTCCTGAGATTTCCTGACAAACCCTGTCCATTTCTATAACGTCACCAGAGACGATCAGCAATTGTGATATTAGGCCTTCAATTTCAGAAACGTTCTGGGAACCTCCTAACCTCTTAAATATCATCAAAATTTACCCACAATTTGAGTATCTAGAGCCCAAGCTTCGAAGGTAGGGTTTTGAACTACATCTCTTACATAACTTTGTCAAAGATCGTCTATATTTGCCCATTTAGGGCTTCAATTTGAAAATTTTCCTGGAAGAGTGTCTCCAAATTCCCCTGAACGTTATTAAATTTCATAAAAAAATTCGTGTAAGACTTTAATTTCGAAAATTTGCGAGCGAAAAATCCTTTTAACACCCAGGATTTGATTCATCTTATTTCTATTCTCTTTTTTCGTTTTTAAAACATAATCCATCCTATGCGTGCTCTTCATTCATTTTAGTAATAATCTGTTTCACAACAAAGATCTATACAACTATGTGTTAAAAAAATTGAGGGTCACCAAAACCTCATACCCGTCCCCACCCTTGTAAAGTCTATTTGACCTCACGATAGACAACAGCCTTGTTTCATTGTGAATTATATCATAATGGACTCGGTTTTTCTATCTATTGCCCTTTTATGGGAATGAATTATTCTCAGAAACAATGGAAAACAAAGAAGTTTTTAATACATACATCGCCCCTCCTCAGGGAGTACAAGGTGATTTTTTTAGGGAAGTGTCAAACCAATTATTAAGGCAAATTAACAAATTGATATTTCAAAATGTTAAAGTTTTTATTGAGAGAATGTAGTTTTCAATTTATTTCGGAGGGAAGAGAGGTGGTCCACATCCACTCCCTTGGCAATTGCGGATCTAGCTTCTGGTTTTGTGGGAGGTCATTTTTGAAAATGTGGGGGGATGCAATTTTAGGACTCAAATGAGGAGTGGGCAAATTTATCAAAAAAAGTCCCCGAAATGCAATTTTAAGCCACCCCCTTGATCCTTCCCTTCCGAATTTTCCAAGTGCCCCCCCCCCCCCCATAGCAAAATATCAGAAAGAAACACTGGTGCTCCTTATCTTTAAAAAAATCTTCTGTTTTTTCTTTCTATATTCAATATCCATTGACTATAAAGGGCTCTTGTGCAATTTGCTTCGTGACAGAATGCCTGTCTTGATGATAGAGGAAATGTGAGGTTAAGGTTACCTAAAAAAATGGCCAAACAATTAATTATTTTTTACTCATTTAAAAACTTCAAATTATTTTTAAAAACAGAAAAACGTTCTACCTCGCGTCCTCGATTTCTGAAACAGTTATGAGTGGTTTAGGTCATCTACGCTTAATGAGCAAAAGAAAAACTTTAAAGTGCCCCAGTCACCATTTTTTGTGTTTTCATGGCCAATGGACCGTTTTCTATTAAAAACACCTGTATTTTTTTTAATTTAGTTGGTAAGATACAGTTAACAAACTGTGGATTGACCAAGAATTTTATAAATTAGGGAAGTGTTTGAAAGATGTTGAAACAGTATAGGAAAGATTTTTCTTGATTTTTACATATTTAACTGCAGCACCTTGTCTATTAAATGTATAAACAATTGACTGAGGATTTAGAAACTTGATCCTTGTGGTCAGCTGTGGTGATTTAACAAGAATCATTTGAAAATATGCTCAAGAATAGAAAATGTTAAGGTATAAATCAAAAGCTCAAATTAATCTCCTAAATAAGATAAACTTCTTACTATTATTCTACTCTATTTTCAAAGGTTGAGCATAAACTATACCAAAATTAAGTGTTCTAACAAATGTTGGGGAAAAATTATGCTTACATATTTATATGAGTAATTGGTTGAGCTCTTTTGAAATAGTTGAAATAGTTACATCTGTACTGTACGCATTGCAATTCTGGAGGACAGTTTTTTTTTTTTTTTTTTTTCAACTCTTTTTTTTTTTTTCAAATAGTAGAAGGTGTTAAGTCACTTTTCATTTGAAAAGAAAGTAATATTAATGCCAGACTTATGATATTCCTTGTTCACATCTGAAAAAATGAAACTGCTTTGTTTATTTCTCCTCTCAGTCTCTCTCTCTTTTCCCTCTGTTGCTTTTGCATTTTTCAAATAGAAGATAACAGTATAACATCTTCAGTCCAATCCACTTTCCAATTACTAACCATTGGAATTATGAGTTTTAGAATGAATTACTGGGAATTTGTTTTGTTGTTCATATTACTAATCAATTTTGCTTTTAAAGTAATGCCTAAATTAAACATTGTTAATGCATGCTTTATCATTGGAGTTTTCTTGTACACAGTGGCATTGCATGAGAAGGAGGTAGCAATGTTGAGCAGTTAAATGTTATTGAGATTTATCTATTAGTATATTTAATTTTAAATTTTGGTGATTTAATTTCCGTTTTTCATTTTTACATAACTTCCTGTTCAGAACAAGAAGACAAAACAAACATGGGCCTTTCTCTTTTAAAAGCTTTTTTAATTGAAATTTAGAGGGGGAAAGTTATTTATTAGTGTTTCTCAAATTATTTTCTCTTACTCTACATACTGAATGAAATTAGATATGTTTTTCTAGTCCAATGAGGCTCCCCTCCCCTCCATGTACCTGACAGACCTTTTTATATCATAGTGAAATGCACTGACACCTATGACCATCCTATCAAGTAATGCCTTAAATTACTTTGTTTTTATTTAGGTTGAAATGTAAAAGGTTGAAAAATTCTTTTCATGATAGTTGTTTACAGTAATGCCCTTTTTTATTTGATTTTCACTAGAGATGGCACGAAGTGCAGTTTGACCAAAGTGCTGAATACCAAAGCTTCGGCCACTGCACTTATTAAAGTTTTACAATGAATGCATAAAAATGTATACAATGATACTGCACTCCACAAGTTTTAATATTCTTAGTGTAACATAATAGTTTTAGCTTATTGTCTCATTTTTTAATTAGTTCAACTATTTAAAGTATTTATTTTTATTTTGTACTGGTTATACTAAAAAAGTAGACAATTCTTTTTTTTATTCTAAAGAAGTAATATGAAGCATTATTTTGAATATGAAAACCATGTTGTATGATTAAATTGATGTTTATAATAAAGCAAGCTGATATGATAAAATATTAAATCACAGAACAATTTAACTGAAAATTAGTTGCTATTTATGAGACATCTTGATTGTAATAAATACCTAAACATTCTTAATTTAAAAATTTTGAAGTTAAGTTGAATTTGTTAGAGTCATGTGTACATGCATTCTCCCTTACTTAACTTATCATTCAGTATTTATACTTTGAATGAAATATTTAATACGTTTAATTTTAAAATTGTTTATTTGAAACAGAATTAAATTTAAAATAAGCTTTTTTATTAAAGTAACAAATAAAATCAAAACTTAATATCTTTCATTAAAAGTGGAAGTGTAAAGAATGGTCACTCTCCTCATATTTTGCTCTATAACAAATTAATAGTAAAATTTTGCTTCAATTTACTTTTTGTTAATTATCATGATATTTGTAATTCAGGACTAAGATTAATAATCTTGATCAATCTCTACAAAATAGGTTAAATCTTGTCAACAGATTAATAAATTTAACAGAAACGGAAATTTAATACCCATAACTCTAATGAATAAAATTAGACTTCAAAAGAAATTCCTGGCCTGGTATTTAAAGGTTTTTTTTTTTTTTTTTGCAAGTTTCAACACTAGAAATGTGTAAAGAAAGCCACATTTTACTAGCTTTATTTTAAAGGAACTAAAGTTGTTCATGTAATTATTAGCTGAATGATTTTATTTAACTTATATATTTCATAAGAATTTTAAAGTTAAAATAGAATTCATTGTTACAGAGTTTCTGATTTAAAGGGTTCAATGCACACTATCATTTTAATTGACTATAAATTAATTCTATATTTTATTGCTTGGTAATTATGTATTACTTAAAGGATAGCATTTTGTGTGATTATAATTGTAAAATAAATATTCAAAACGTAAGTTATTGTAGGCCAAAGCAGCCAAATCACACCTCATAATTCCGCCAAGCCGATTCTTCGGCCGAATATAGGTATACAGTTCATACAAACATATTTGCTTTTGTATTAACAAAACATCCGACAAAAGCTTTTGTCAGATGTCTGTGCATCCATAAGCTCCCAATTTTTCTCATTGAAAAAGGCATTCCTTGTAACGCCGAAACATGTGTCTGCAGTATCCCTGCGTATTAGTGCCTCATGAACGTTGAAATTATAATTTGCAACTATAGCACTAAGGTATCTATTTTTCTATATTTGCTTTTGTTAGCGTATTTTTTCATCTATTTGTTTTAGTTCTTAGTTTGTAAAATGTGTATTATGGTTGAACAGATTTGTAATATGCATTCAAAAAATCATCAGATATTAATTCAAAGTAGAAAAGAATTAGTAGTTATTGTACATGTTTGTTATATGCATTGTTTTGGATGTCATTGTAATAAAACAATTTCTTGGAATTGATATTAAATGAGACTAAATTTATTTTTAGGAAATGAATATGGAACTCCATAAGTTTGATGAACTGGATTCATTAATTCGAGGAGTTGAGTTCATAAATGCTTATAATGAACATGAATGCTATTACTGGGTCGACCCTTTAGATGAAGAAAACTGTCGAAAAGAACATTTTGATCTTAATAATCTGTATCCATTTTTAGTTGTCAATATTGGATCCGGTGTCAGTATGCTAGCTGTACATTCCCCTACAGATTTCAAAAGAGTTACTGGAAGTAGGTAAGTTTCAAAATTTACGTAATATTTTTTACTAAAAATTAAGTTATAAATGTAAACATTTTTTTATATATATAAAATAACAGTTTGGTGTACATTTGAGTAAACTTCATCAGTTACATTTCAACATTAATATTAAGTAAATTACATCATAGTTGATAAAATGAATAAATGTTCTTAAACATCTTCTCTAACTCTTGTGATGGGTGCATCATTTTGCTTATATATTTGAAATACTTGATTTATTAATTCCTAAATATTTTGAAAATATTGATAGTGGCACATAGCTTTAAGAACTGCTTAGATTTCTTTAAAATATTTAGATATAATTTTATAATGATGAAGTTGCTTTAAAAAAGGTACATGTGTGAAACACAACATTAAAACAGCTTTTGAGAAATTGCAGCCAATCCAAAGCTGTGGTGCAAACTACAAATCTGGTCCATGAGATTAGCTATGATTTCTAAATAGGGGAAAAGTGATTGAAAAACAGCTGATTTGCACTATAATTTTATTTTATTTTATTTTTTTTTTTTTTAATGTTTCTTGAGAAGAAAATCTTTCTAAAATGTGGTTTTAATGCTATGGTTTTTATTCTTGATGTGCAAAATTTTTGAGAAGTTGCCAATAAATCTAGAAGAAAGAAGCTTAATTGTTTGGGATAGAATATGATTGAATTTGTTATTATTTAATGTGTAAAAGAAATAAATTTAAAAAAATAATTGTTAAAATAGAGGATAAGCAAAATAAATGTCATGAAGTGGGTAATAATATTTTTTTTCCACGAAATACTATTATAATGTTTAATGTCTGTATAGAACATCAGCATATTTCAAGTTTTAAAAGGTAACAACACAGTTTATGGGTTATCCACAAGAGATGTATTTCTTTAAAAAGCAGGGTAATTCATGAAATTGTAACATTTTGTGACAAAGGAAGGGAGGGGGTAGTAAGATATGTGACATTATACATTTTTTAATTAAGTAGTGTGGTTATGAAAAAGTGACATGTAACCAGGGGATGGGAGAAGGTAAGGTAAAGAGTGATGCTTTGTGACATGGGATCAGGAATGTTGGTCAAATTCGCTGGGAGAAAATGACAATTTATGGATATCCCCTTCATTCACAAAAACAAAATCTTATGTTGCCTATTTCTGAGAATGTAACGATTTTAAAAAACATTTTTTAAATAAATAAATTTGAAAGTAATTTAACACGGAACTCTCTGAAACGAAATCCAATGATGCTATTTTTCTAGGAATGTAACAGATTTGTTTAAAAATAAATAAATAAATAAAATTGGAAAGAGCAACTAATAGGTAATAGGGAAACATCGAAATCTTTTACAAAAAATAAAAAAAAAGTGGCAAATGATCGAATGCAAAGAACAAACAAATGTCTTTTAAATGTTCAGTTTAAGGTTTTTTTAGAACATCAAGTAAAAGGTACTTTGATAACAATGAATTATTTTCTTAATTCTGTGAAAAATTCATGAATGCTGGTAACTCATTGTAAATGTTTCAGACAGTTAACCCATTAATGCCTAGCGTCCTTTTTTTGGGATGGTCCAAAAAAGGGTCTGAATTTCCCCAAAATGAACATTTCAACTTAATAATAGCTTTCAATTAGTACCTTGGTATTGTTTAAATTCGTTATTAACAGATTGCAGCACATAACCATTGTAAAGTGGTTTCTGTAGCAGTTTTAATACAATATTTATCAAAAATGATATCTTTCACAATCTCAAGGAAAAAAGCTAAGCCTTCAAAGTTATTCCCAGCTTCCCAGTTTATGTTAATTGCTGATTTTATTTCTTATAAAATGTCTTTTTAAATATTATATCGTATGCAGAAAAAAATTTTAGTAAAAAAAGTATGTACCCTCTGAAGTCTACCTAACTTTTAAGGAACAATTTTTCTTTCCTTAATGAAAAATTTATTTTTTACATAATATTTTATTTTTTAATTATTTTTCCTGTCCATTAAACACTGTTTGTAACCAGTACACAAAATATCTTTGGCAAAAAAATGTCAGGCATTAATGAGTTAATATAAATGTAAATTTAAGCATGTTGATTAATCATAAACTAAAAAAAGAATTTAAGTTTTCAAAACATTATATCTGTATAGCTTTAAGAATCTTGGAAAATATATTTTATGCAAAAAGTTGCATCGAATGCAATGAATTTAATGATTAAAAGTATCTTGACTTATCGAGTAATGTAAAAAGTTTTTGTTAAGTAGTTATTTAACCTCTTGTACAGCATTTTTTTGTTTAAAAGTTTCTTAATTTTAATTTAGCTGGCTTATATTTGTTTCCAGTTTAGGCGGAGGGACATTTCTTGGATTATGCTGTCTTCTTACTGGCTGTGAATCATTTGAAGATGCTATTTCACTAGCAGAAAAAGGAGATAGTACAAAAGTTGATAAATTAGTGCGTGATATTTATGGTGGAAGTTATCCTAAGTTTAATCTTCAAGGGGATACTGTAGCTAGCAGGTAATTATTTTTTTTTTATTTATTAGCTCACTTTTGTGTGTTAATTTTCTAAATTTTATGGGTTCTGAGTCTGTAAAGAGTTAGACAAAAAACAATGGCAAACTCAAAAGTATGAGAAAAATCATAAAAATAATTAAAAAGAGGTTGAAATTTTTGCCAGTTATCTTGCTATGTTTTGTGAGCTCTGCAACATGCTGCCAGTTTATTTTGTCATACGGGAAGTTAAGCTCTTGGTTTTAACTCCTCATTGTACTTCTCCTTGGTAGAAACTTCTTTATTGCATGAGACAAACACAAAGCACTGCACTAAATAGAGCGCACGAACTCTGTTATGGTAACCCTTAACATTATCTTAAGGTAAACTATTAACACTGAATATTTGAACATATTCAATTATTCTAATTGAACTATTTTGACACAATGCCTTTTTTTTTTTTCTTGCATTCCTCAAATTGAACATTAAACAAGTGTTTTTAGCTTAAAAAAATGAATTTTGTTAGAAGTTTCCTCTTTTTAGGTGGGGGGCAGGGATATACAGAAATGAAATTTGACGAATTTACTATTTCTTAAGTAAAAAATTCTTATCCATCATAAATATTTTTTCAATGTCTGAAAGTATTTGAACCTTAATTGTTTTTATTAATCAAACTAAACAATTCTTTATAAAAATGAATCTGTTTCCTTATGCTGTTCCATTCCCCCTCCTTTTTTTTGTAAATACAATCAAATTTGCCATATGTATAGTTTCTTCAGTAAACTAAAATGTATATAATTCATTCAACGTTATAAACCTTTTTATAATAATCACTTGTATCACTTTTATAATATTCACGTGTAGTTTTGGTAATATGACAAGTAAATCAAAGCGTGCTGATGCCAAAAGGGAAGATTTAGCTCGAGCCACTCTTGTGACCATAACGAATAATATAGGATCCATAGCACGAATGTGTGCTGTTAATGAGGTATTTTCTTTCATAATTTTCTTTTCTGTCTAACATATTTATAAAAACTGTACTTATATTTTCTCTTTTTGTTTAGGGTATAACAAAAGTAGTTTTTATAGGAAATTTTCTCCGTGTAAATTTTTTGTCTATGAAACTTCTTGCTTATGCCATGGACTTTTGGTCTGCGGGATCTTTGAAAGCTCTATTTTTGGAACATGAGGTTTGTGTGGTTATAACGCAGATAAATTTCTTGTGAAATGTAGCAGTTTTATTATTAGTTGTAAATTTTGATTCATTAAAACTTTTTTGTTTCAACAGGGCTATTTTGGAGCTGTAGGATGTCTTATGGAGCTTATGAAAACTGGCAGTTAATTGTACTTCATTTATTTTAGTTATTTTTTATACATGGTATATCTTTGTCAACTTGTAATATTTTTGATGCATCTGAAAATTATGCTGGACTTCAGTTTTGATAAGCTTATATTTTAATCTTGTTGATGCATATTTTTGGGGTAAAATTTTATACAAACTTTTGTACGAAACATATGTGTATTTATATATTGTGAGATTCTTTAGGTTTCATTGGAAAATATGAAATGTTATGATTCCATACCATATAGAAATTATTGTTTCATAATTTTTTGCAACTATCTTACTTTGTGCTAAATGCAGTACTGAGTCCTAAATCCTGTACCCAAATTGTTTTTCTCTCCCAAAGCTGAAGGTTTTGCTCGGTATCATTTGACAAAAATATCTATGTAACCAAAAAGTGTTGATATATATTTTGCATATGGGTTATGTACTATACCACTACTCCATGCTTTTTTTAAAGCTTGCAACCTGTGCTACTCTTAAATATTGGTACTACAATAATTCCTCCAAATGTGCTAGCCCGTTTTCATGTTTTATAAAAAGATGCTTTAAGAAAATTTCATTGTTCATTAGATGACCTCACTAAAAAGGCTTGAGCAGTGGAAGTTTATTTTAGGACAAGAACTCTCCGTTTGCATAGGAAAGGAGAGAAATGTGAAATATTTTAATTGATGAAGTAGTCCAAAGTAATACACATGTTTGATGTAAGTACCTCAATCAATGTATAAATGAATGTTTTTTTTTTTTTTTTTTAAATAAGTGTAATAGTAAAAATCAAAAATTTGGAATTGTTGAATTCCAGGGGATTCTGGATTAAGGACTTCGTACCATATAAAATGTAATTTACAGCAAAGAGGATAATCATATCTGTGTAGAGTTAGGCCTAAATATAATACAGTCAAGAGTAATGCAATGATAAAGAAAAATACTTTTGCATTCAATCCTATCAGTGTGCAATTTCTACATATTTATTAATGTTCATGCCTGTGATTTTTTACCTCTCTTCCATTACTTTGAAACAATATTTTTCTTTACATTTGTGCAATTTTTGAAATGTGGGTTAGTTGTATAATATAACTAAATATAGGTGTTATGTTAATATTTTATAGTTATTGTTGTAAATACCTGTTATTTTATTTTCATTATTGTTATCTCATATTGTTAATTTGTTGTTTAACTACATAACTTTTTAACATAAACTACATGACTTGAATTTCATTACTTTTTAAGGTAAAATGAAAGTTGTTTGAAAAGTTATAGAAAACGCTGATTTAGCTATCAATAACTTGTTTTAATATTTCACTACTTACTAGTTAACAGTCCCTATAACTGGGTTGTTTC
Organism: Uloborus plumipes; assembly: GCA_038373865.1. NCBI lineage: Eukaryota > Metazoa > Arthropoda > Arachnida > Araneae > Uloboridae > Uloborus > Uloborus plumipes. The sequence continues at coordinate 39,965 of JAXGGA010002527.1, forward strand.
ATTTTATTCACTTGATTTTCTTTTATTTAGTTATTATTTTTTCTTTTAAAGAATAGGAATTTAAATTGATATTTTCTAAAGAAAATGTTCAAAAATTTTCAAGAATGTAACTAAGTAAACCTATGAAATGTTTGTGAGGAAGAGGAAGAAAAATGTTATGAAGTTGTGGGAGGGACAAGTTGTTAGTTTTTTATTTAACTACATAATTGACTCTTAATATACACATGACTCTTAGACTACATGACTCTTGAATTTTATTGTCACTTAGAGGAAAATAAAATTTATTTGAAAAATAATATTTTAACAGTAAAAAGCTTGAGCTAGCCATTAACAGTTAAATATTGATTTCTCTCTATTTACCTAGTTTATAGTCTCTGTAGTTCGATTTCTTGATTTAAGTCACTTGATTTTGTTTTTAATATAAAATAGAAGAAGAACATGAATTGTAATCGATATTTCTCTAAGGAAAATTTTGGAATTGTAATTTGTATGGATGATGTTATAAAAATGCAAGACTTTTATTTGTAAAAAAACAAAAAAATAGAAATAATAGTCTTATAACTAAAATTAGAGGATTTGAGAAATTTTCTCAGTTGATACAATAGATACCACTGGATGTCTTCATATGACTGAACTTTTGTTCAGGAATGTCAAGAAACATCTTATATGAAATACTATAAACTGTTTCCAGTTTGTAATCATTTCTATTTTAAACTCGGCTTGAAGTGCTGAAATTGTTATAAACCAGAGGAATTCTAATTTTTATTTTATTTATTTTTTTCTTTTTAATTATAATCTATGAGTATTGACTAGCTTTCTAATAATATTTTTCCACATCAGAAACATTTTTATTACAGTCATTGAGAAACTAAGATCTAAAAAACAGTTATACGAATAGAGTAATGCATTGTTAAACTTTTGTTAACTTTTTTTTTTTTTTTTCAAGTTAATACCTTATTTCCTACACGAATTCTTTTAAGTGTTGAAGCATTTATGCATTGAAAGATGTTTGTTCCTTCTCTTGAAATGTTTGTGGTTGATATTTTGGACATACTTTTTAGTTATTTACTTATTTATTATTTCAATGCATTTTTAGTGTTCATTTCAAAAGATAATTTATTACTTATTTTAATTTTACTAGGATGGTCTATAAAAATTTTCTATTTTTCTCTGAAATTAATTTCATTTTCATGATCACTAAATTTCAACTCGATTTGGTGTACAAATAAATCAAAGAGAGACAATTTGTGCGATTTTAAGTTCGCCTTTTTGTGGAAAAGTTTCAAACTCTTAAAATCTTAATTAATTATGAAGTCTTACTTCATTAGAGGTTTAATAAATGCTATCTTGTGACATGTTGTACTTGCTCATTAGTAAAACATTTACTGGATAAAAATGTTTGATTTTGAGTTTTGAAATTCTTTTATTTTTTAATTCTTCAAACCTACATAGTATCATGATTGACCCAGACATATATTACCATATAAAATAATATTAAAATGTTTATGGTGATCATCATGCAGCAGTTTTGCCGTGAACATCTTTTTTCTTTGTGATAATTTTCCTATACAAATTCTCTCTCTCCCTCTTTAGCAATGTCACCTACAACAAAGCAGTCCGACAACACTGACAGCAGTTCGTAAAAATGTTATGCTTTTCACTAGATGGAAAATAAAGTCAACTGTTTTTCGTAAAGGGCAAAAAATAAAATTTTAGGCTTTGTATTCATTTACATGAGCAAGAATTATCAGCTGTGAAATTTTCATTAAAAAGTAGAACACCAAAAATTATTTGAAAAATAGTAATACAGAAGAGCGAAAAAACCTTTCTTTTTAAGAACAAATAATAAAAATAATTTTTAATGTACAGTACAATGAAGTATTAGGCTGAACAAACCAAGTACGTAAACTGCAAAGCAAAAAATGTCTAATGTGTAATATGTATAAACTGTCTCTATAATATCATCAAATTGTATTAAGTATTGTTGCATCTTAAGAGATTACTTTAATTAATTGTTTATGGGTAATAATACTATAGAGTTCTCAGATTAAAGTTTTTTAGGATGCCCTAAATCACATAAGCATAACAAGCTTATTATGCAAAACCACCTGTGTTTTAAGAAGATGGGGGTTTTAAATCTTGGCAGTAATATGATTGTCAATCAAGAATCGTAAGGAAGGAAGATTCTATGGAAAAGGGGTAGTTTGAAAAGAGAAGAATTCACTTCTCTAAGAAACAATGCTTTAAGCCTTCATATACTCACTCAGACTGGGGGACAGGTTTACTTTAAACTCATTTTAAAGGATATGGAATACAAAGGTAGATAATGTTCTAAAGGAAGTTACATGTGCTTAATTAGACTTCTATAATAAAAAATATAGAGATCTCCATAAGTAGCTAAGAAAGTTTTAATCTTTTGCATTTCTTGAACTTAGCAGACGTGAATGTATTCTCCAATGAAAGCATTAAAGTCTGCTGATTTTTGGTAGTTTGAGCTCCACCCATGCCAAGAGAAACACGTCAGATTGCATCTAATTTCAAAATCAAGTGACTGAGCATCCTTCAACACATGATAAAATCGTGTGTTTGAAATGTCGAGGGTTATGATAGTAACCATATATATCTCATAGATCTCTCGCCTCAATGTATCCACAAGACATTGAGGCGAGACATAATGGGATCTTACTCTAGATATAATATAATGAAATTTCATTTCAAAAATACTTAACAAGGCTTCTTTAAACAGATATGTTTGTATGTTTTTTTTTTGTTGTTGTTGTTTTTGTTTTTAAGTGTGTGTGTATGTACTAACTTTTTTTTTTTTTTTTTTTTTTTTTGAGGTGGTTTATTCACTTGTGAAGTTAAAAACTTTTTAGTGACCTATTAATGATTTTTTTGTTACAGTTTATAATGCCTGTCTTTACGTCATTTACAACTAAGAATGGAAAAATTACTTAATACAAGCAGATGTACAAAAAGAGTGTATTATTTTAACTATTATGTTTCTTTTCAAATCTATCGGTTGAAGATGACATTTAGTTAATTAGCTATATACTAGTTTTTTAACCTAAAATTTCAGCATTTTACCTTAAAATACTGCTCAACATGAATGCTTTATGATATATCTCTGAAAACTAGTTATCTTCAATGTTTTGATTTTAAATTGACTTAAAATATATTTAACTTTCATAAATGAGCAGGGAAAATTTCCCCTCACTGACTCTTGTAAAAATGTTTACACTATGCTTTGTTGTTTTCATACATTTATTGGAACTTGACAGAATGAAATTTTGTTGAACAGAAAATCTCGGGAAATATATTCTGGAATTTTATAGTGTCAGCATACAACCGTGTAACAGTTCATTTAATTAAATTTTTACCATTTATTCTTTTGTATACCTTATAAATAGGGCATGATATTTGTTTTAACCAATTAATGCCTAGCATCCCTTTTTAGGGACGATCCAAAAAAAGGGTCTGAATTTCCCCAAAATGAACATTTCAACCAAATAATAGTGTTCAATTAGTACCTTGTTATTGTTTCAATTCGTTATCAGCACATTGCAGCCCATAACCATTGTAAAGTGTGTTCTGTAGCCGTTTTAATATGATCTTTATCAAAAATGACTTTGCTCACAATCTCAAGATAAAAGCCGAGTTTTCGAAGTTATTCCCAGCTTCCCAGTTTATGTTAATTGCTGATTTTATTTCTTATCAAATGTCTTTTTAAATATTATATCGTATGCAGAAAAAAATTTTAGTAAAAAAAGTATGTACCCTCTGAAGTCTACCGTAACTTTTAAGGAACAATTTTTCTTTCCTTAACCCATTAATGCCTGACATTTTGTTTTCCAAAGATATTTTGTATACTGGTTACAAATAGTGTTTAATGGACAGGAAAAATAATAAAAAAATATTATGTAAAAAATAATTGTTTTATTAAGAAAAGAAATATCGTCCCTTAAAAATTACGATAGACCCCAGAGGGTACATACTTGTTTTACTAAAAAATTTTTCTGCCTACGATATAATATTTAAAAAGACATTTTATAAGAAGAAATAAAATCATCAATTAACATAAGCTGGGAAGCTGGGAATAACTTTGAAAACTTAACTTTTTTTCTTGAGATTGTGAACGATGTCATTTTTGATAAAGATCATATTAAAACTACTACAGAACACACTTTACAATGGTTGTGTGCTGCAATATGTTAATAACGAATTGAAACAATACCAAGGTACTCATTGAACACTATTATTTGGTTGAAATGCTCATTTTGGGGAAATTCAGACCCTTTTTTGGACCGTCCCTAAAAAGGGACGCTAGGCATTAATGGGTTAATGAAAAATTAATTTTTTACATAATATTTTTTTAATTATTTTTCCTGTCCATTAAACACTGTTTGTAACCAGTACACAAAATATCTTTGGAAAAAAAAATGTCAGGCATTAATGGGTTAAAGATATATTTTTATCACAATTTCACTGTGTGATTTCTATAACTTTTGTGCTATAAAATATTTTTTTACATAGGGTAAGTGCTCCAGTAGTCGGCCATTTAAGAGATCTTTTGTGGATCTTGGCTAACCTAGAACTTTCAGCTATCAATACAGCAACAAAAACATGGTAAAACTTTAGAATGAACCTTTCTGATAGTGAATCGCATACTTGTTTCAGAAATTAAAAAAAAAAATTATATTAAAATCCAAGCTGTTGTCAACACTAGTAAATACACCAGTAGTCGGCCACAGAAATCCAGTGCTCGGCCACGTTGAATCCAGTAGTCGGCCACTTCATTTTCATTGATCTTATCTGATATAGGGGGTTGAATTAAAAAAACAATACAAAGGGAAACTTACAACGAACCAGACCCGTCATTTGGGGGGTCAGGAGAGGGGGGGGGGTACCGGTTTTGAGAAATCAGTTAATAAATAAGTGGGCGTGGTGTTTGCTTTTTTCCGATGAAATTGCATTGTGTTTGCACCCTTTATCCCCCCCCCCCTCTAAAAACGTGAATGACGGGCCTGAAGCGATGCATTATACTTAGTCTGATCATATTTTTCGTGGTACCTCTGGTACTCAACTTGTGTAGATAATCATGTTAGTGTACTTCTTGATACACTATGTGCTTTACTTATTTCTCTATCAATCTACCATTATTAATTTTAGACAGTACAATCAGCACAGAATTCTCGGGACATTAATGTTTTTATACTTTAGATGCCTAAAAACAGTTTTATTTTTAAAACTCGGTCTAAAAAAGTATTTTTTTCTGAACAACGTCTAAAACTATGTCTATATCAAAAAGAAAATAATTTAAAACATTAAACAAAGCTTCATAAGGGAATGAGTATAAATGGCGCAACACTTTTTTCACAACAAACTTGGCCCCCCTCCATCCCTTTTCTCAATGTTTCACAACTCAAGCTACCCTCCCCTACCACACTATAACACACAAACAAATTATTATTAAGGAATCATAGTTGAATTATAACTAAAATTGAGTATTCTTTCTGCGATATGAATTTATTACCAAATGACGTTTTAGTTTTATACCACGGCCAAAGCCGTGCGGGTACCGCTAGTTGTTACATAAAATGCTTATGTGCGAACCAAAATATGAAAACTCATGTTTCTTGTTACCCCCCCCCCCCCTGCCGCAATCTGTCACATTTTAATTAACTACCCCTTTCTCTTGTTAAACCTTATACCGTTTTAGGCCGATCTCCAGAAATAAACGATTTAACTTTGTATTGTGAAATAAGTGATAAACGATAAAATAAATGTTGTTGCAACACAGTATTACGTATCGCGTATACGTAATTTGAGCTTAAAAGAAAGTTTAAAAAAAAGCTTCTGAAGAAAGAATTTCAACAGCACTTACTAAAGATGCAAGAAGGGACAAAATAAACGAATTTTATATAAAATGTACAAAATGTACTTGCTTAGGAAGTAAAAAAAACAGGAATAGTTTTGTAGTGAACAGCAGTTTTCAGTGATAGTGACCAAAGAATCAAGAAATGAAAAACTGCTTTGCTGTTTATGTAAACATAAAGACGTAATAATAGAAGTGTCGATACAATTCATGACCAATAATCACTTCGGCACTTAAGCGGTTCACTTTCATTAGAACGGAATTTCAACATACGGAACATAAAACTAAAACTATAGTTTCAGAAATGATTGCTTCCAAAACTGTGCAAGTAAAAATACATTAAAAAATGCTCTGAAAGGAATCTCCATCAAGGCTTCATCTAGCACGGAATGTTCCACTGAAGCAACTTTATTTGTTTTAAACTAATTGAAGTAAGATGAAATAAGGAAGTAAATGGAACTCGGGATGTCATGAAAGTAATCTTACAGCTTTCGAAAAGAATATTAGTAAACAAGGAATAACCTTGAAAACAAACCAAAATTTAGTTTGCAACAATGTAACCCACGGGCGTCGTTGGCGGGGGGGACGAGGGGGACATGTCCCCCCCAATATTTTGAAATCATCAGAAGACCCCCCTCAATATTTAAATAATAATTTTGAAAAAACAAAATCGGGACCTTCATTTCTAAGTCAAAATTAAATTAGAACTCCAATCTAAACTAAAATAACAAGAACTTTCGTATCTACTTGAAAGACAGTCTCAGTTATTTTCCCATGCAGCTGTCTTGGGCTTTTGGTGCATTTAGTTATTTTATTGGAGCAATCATTTTTCTTCTACAAACCCATCACTTCGTCGTAAGACAAGGCCATGGTAGTAAAAGATCCAATTCATCCCTTAACAATAGAGACTTTCCCTTATCCTACCCCACCCCCTCACTCCCTGCTCGGACAGAGACAGGAGAAGTAATAAATAAATCTTAGAGGGGGTTTCTTGTGCTTTCCTTGGTTCGGTCACTTGATCCTTGAAGGGCTTTTAAAATTGAGGTCGAATCTGTTCTCTCTCGAAGATGTGGTCTAGTCCATGCTGGGGGGAAAGCAGTAGGTTGACACCAGCAGCTACCGTTCCCCCTTTCTTCCCCCCTAAGAATTATACCTCTTCTGATAACGACAACCATCCCTCTTTTTGAGGAGGAAAGATGACTGTCCAGCTGCATCACAATGGACACTAAAAAATCTCTCTGAGACCGCCCGTAGTGTACCCCCAGACAGGAAGGGGCTTTAAATGTTTAAGAGGGGCACTAATGTGTCCAGATGTTTTGCCAAATGATGTGACAAGAAATTTTTTCGGAGAACAGCCTAGAGAAGGATCTTTCTTCGTAAAAAGCAACTCCTTTCATAAAGCATAGTGCTATCTTTCGGTACAGTGCGACATATCCTATCCAGTAAAGAGTATCATATTTGGAGGAAATAAATCAAAATCCTGTAAGTTTTACTCATTTTCTTGTTTTTGTTATAACATAAAAATATAATAAAATGTCTTGTATACCTTTACCGGTAAGAGTGAGCACACGGAGCGATTTTTAAGACATCAGTAGGTACAACGAATTGCTTATGCATTGAAGGAAATACTAATGTATGTCCTCAAGAGCGAATCTGGGAATTTTTCAAGGGAAGGGCAATTGGTTTTTATAACTTAATTTTTATTATGTATACTGGTTCGCAAATATTAATCACAAAGGTTTCGGACTTGAATTCTAAATATTTCCGGGGGAGAGCCCCAAATCCCCCCCCCCCCTTTAAAACTTATCCAAAAGGTTTTTTGAGTTTCAATATCGAAAAGCTATCAGTGGAGAGGTCCTCAAAGGCGGGCAATTTTTAGCTGAAATGCTTTTTCGTATTTATTTACAATGTACAATACAATATATTTGATTGGAATATTTTCGATGAGCGTATACAAATCAATATTAAGATGCTTATTTTTGATCGAAGTAATTTAAATTTTTGAACAAGTTAAATAATACACAGCAAGATAAAATTACCTGTATTTTCGTGTTTACTAATTTTCTTATTTTTGTAGTTACTAATTGACATACATTTTTATGAAATTTGAGTTGTAAAGAAAACGTTCAATAATAGTAATGTTGATAAGCGAAATATTTTTTTCCAAATTAGAATAATATTTTCAAATAACTAAGAAATAATTTATGTGGAAAATAATCTGTTTTATCTTTCAAGTGATGAAATAATAAGGCTTGTTTGATTGAGTATAATTTTGATAACTAAATTCTTTTTTTAGCCTACTTTCCCGTTAAAAATAAAAGAGACGAAAAAAGCATTAAAATTGGCTTAATGCATCTAAAAAATGTCGCCAAGTCCAAAAAAATATCGCCAAGTCCAAAAAAATATCGCCAAGTAAAAAAAAAATATCGCCAAGTAAAAAAAAGTCAAAATGAAATAAATATCGAAAAATTAAAAATTTGAAAGTAGGGTATTGAGATGGGGAATTTGTGTGTCTGTCGGTCGGTCTGTCGGACTGTCTGTCCCCCCCCCCCTAATAACTTTTGAATGAACATTCCGATTTGGACAAACTTTTTTTTGTTGGAAAGATCTCGGCGAGTATAGCTCATTCCCATATTTGATTTTTCGATTCGAACAATTTTTGGTGCAACTTTAAACCGTTCAAACAACCTGGCCCGCGATATTAACTTTTTAGTTAACAGTCCGATTTGAACAAACTTTTTTTTGTTTGAAAGATCTTTTCAAGGGTACTTCATTCCCGTATCTACATTTTCGATTTGAGCAGTTTTTCGTTCAACATTGAACCGTTCAAACAAGCTCTCACCCCTAATAACTTTTGAGTGAACCGTCCGATTTAAACAAACTTTTTTTTGTTCGAAAGATCTCGGCAAGGATACTTCATCCCCGTTTTTAAATTTCCGATTTGAACAATTTTTCGCTCAACATTGAACCGTTCAAACAAGCTCTCACACCTAATAACTTTTGAATGAACAGTCCGATTTAAACAAACTTTTTTTTGTTCAAAAGGTCTCGGAAAGGATGCTTCATTACCGTATTTAAATTTTCAATTTGAACATTTTTTTTGTTCAACATTGAACCGTTCAAACAACCTTTCCCCACATAATAACTTTTAAGTGGACCGTCCGAATTGAATAAACTTTTTTTTGTTCGAAAGATCTCGGAGAGGCTCATTCCTATATTTCACTTTTTAATTTGAACCATTTTTCGTTCAATGATGAACCGTTCAGAAAAAATTTTAACATGAGCGCCTACGGAGAAATTTAAATTGAATGAACTAACTTTGACTAAAACCTTCAAACTAACTTTGTAAGAAAATGGTTTTGATAAATAATGTATTGTAAAGTACTTTTCTGAATAATCTTCTGTGAGGACTCTGATTCCGACTCCGACTCCGCAAACATGGCGGAAATGCAGGCTCAGAAAAAATGACTGACTGGGCAGACGATTTTTTGTTTATTTATTTATTTGTTTGTTTAATTTATTAGTATTATTTTTTTTTATCAGACGATTTTTTTTTTGTTAACAAAAATTTTTCATTCACGAGAGCATTTTATTCCTTATTTATATTTAACAACTGGCAACGGATTAAAAATGAAATTCAAGACATTTTATTAACGAACAAGTTTTTTTTCTTTCTTTGATAAAATGTGTTTTGAAGTTCTTTGTACTTTTATTTTATTTATTTATTTTTTTTTCTTTTGAAAACGATTGTGGAATTTTTCTACGGAAGAACTATAACAGTTACATTCTTTAAAAGGTGCGACAAAACTTTATTGACTCGTTTATTTACTTTTTACGTGTCTATTTTATCTGATGAGAGGGGTATATTTTGCTTTCAGAAATCAGCTTTAAGTGCTATAAAGATATGTTTGACATAATTTTTAGTTTCAGATAATCAAGAGAATATTGATCAGATGCTGCAATGCCGATGTCGATGTACGGGAAAGTAGGCTCGTTTAGTTCTTGACAGAACTTCTTGTTAAAGTTTATCGCTGCACTTCCACGAAAATCTTTAAAAGGAACTGAATTATCATTAAAAAAAGCAAGTTATTTATCTTATATACAAATTATTTTAAATTGAAATTTTCAAACCTTATTGTTAGATAAGAAATTTAAATTTCAAAATGGAACTTTCAAAATTAGGTGAAAGCATCGTTCTCAGCATAGGCACAAATGAAGCAAAACAGATGCTTGCATGGAGGAGAGGGTAAGAAGTAATAATAAAAATAAATGAAATTAAAAGAAAAAAAAATATTAGATTTCTCACACATTGTTAAAGATCAAAATGCCAGATAAATAATTATAAAGGAAATTTTTTTCCTGGTAAATTACACTGTATATTAAGAAGTCAGAATTTTTTAGAGTCTTCCCTATAAAAACTTATATTTAATCGTTTTTAATTATTTGTTTTTATCAAAAGTAAAAATTATAACGCAATAAAAGCAGGACGAAAAACATTAATTTTACTTCAAATTAAGTTTTTGCATTGTTATGATCAAATGCATGAATTTTTAATACTGTAACGTGAGCTTAAAATGTGAGGTGTGGGAGTATAACCATATATTTTTTTTTTCTTTTACCGCATTTCAGCTTGAATAAACGCATCTCTCATTAAAAAAGGAGGCATCTCCGTTTCAATCTCTGTCTTGTCAACAACGTTTAAGATTGACCTATATTTCGTTTCAAATGACTTAAACTTTTGTTTCCGAAGGAGAGTTCTCGAAAATTCCTGTCCTAACATCATTGAAAGTCAACTGACATCACGTTTTTCGAATATTTGTCTGTCCTCTTACCAAAGATGATCCTTCAATTTTGAAAAAGTTTCAGGGTGGGCCCTAAATCTCCCCTTCTCTATAACATCAACGCAGATCGTCTAAAACTGAGTTTTTACAGTTACAATTTCAAAAAAAGTTTCGGGGGAGAACCCCCGGAATTCCCTTATCTTAAAATAATCAGATATGATCTATAATTGTGTTTTTAAAATTTTAATTTCTAAAAGTATCCAGAGAAGCGCCTCCGAACTTCTTCAACTACTATACCATTGCCAAAAATTGTTCAGAATGCATTTTTAAGACTGTAATTTAAATAATTTTCCGAAAAGAGGTAGCTCGGATATCTAATCTGCGTATTATTAGCAAAGATAATCTAAAATTGCGTTTTTAGCAATACAATTTTGAAAAAAATCCCCGATCCCCGCTTTCCATAGTACAATCAAAGATAATAATGGAGTTTTTAACGTTTTGATATCGAAAAATGGACAGAAGAGCGCCCTCAATCTCTTCTCCTATAACATTACCAAAGATCGTCTAAAATGCATTTTTAAGACCACAAATTCGAAAAACTTTCTGGGGGCGAAACCGTACCCTCTAATTTCTTGGTTAATATTATATTTACGATTAGGAACACATTCGCAACTCTCTGATCTAGTTATGACTTCCCTCTTAGAAAAGAAGCTGAACCCATTTTTTCCCTCTGTGTTTAAGATGCGTTTGAAATTAATGAGGGGGGGCGTCAATACTACCCCCCCCCCCCCGCGACAGGTCAGAATATGACTCCTTGTGATCGCTATTCGAAAATTGCAATGTTCATTGGTCTTTACAAAGGCCAAACATGTTTAAGAAAATGAATTTTTCCTAGCATTTCTTTTTTTCAAAAGTCCCCACCCCCCCAATCTTCAGCAGGCAGCGACGCCCATGATGTAACCATGTAGTTTTGAAATTAACTCGGCACAATTCTAATCCTCTCGCGAAGAAAACTCAAGAAGTCAAACATTTGGGGAGAATCATTAGTGAAAATGTACCAACATTTGAAACAATTATCCTAACTAGAGCACAGGGGTCTTGAACCTTTGGTAAAGCAAAAAGTTAAGCTTAATAGCAAAAGAAAGTATAACTACATGCTTGGCACTCATTTAATAACTTGAGCCTATGTGACTATTGAAGTAATGCATCTTATCTCCTATAATTGGGGAATGTTTATTAACTGCCGAATAAGTATCAATGGAAGTCAAATCACTTGTTTCGCCAATTTCATTAGTTTAAGATAAAAGTTGATAAGAAAAACTATTAAAACAGTATTTGATAACAACTAGATGAGTATTAAAACTTTTAATCTTAACTTAACGTATGCGTATTTAAAAATCTCTTTTTTTAGAATTTCCAATTAAATTTACAACACTAGGAGCAATAAAATGTCGAAATGGTGGTCAAAAGAAGTTAAGACATTTAATTTAATTACTATTTTTCAAAAGAAATAAACTTCGAAAATGGTTTTTTACTCAAAACAGTTAAATTGTCGCTGTATTTCAATAAGTTAATTTAGTTTTAATTTGATGAACCCATATTAAGAATGAAAAGCTACATTAAGTATGTGGCCGACTACTGGATAAATCATCTAAACTGCTTAGAACCAGTGGTCGGCCTACCATGGCCGACTATTGGAAATGCAGAAGAATTCTGTACCCAGTAGTCGGCCACCCCTTTAAAAAATAACCGAGTCTAACCAGGAGTTCGCTCTTTCATTGAAACATTATGTTAGACATTCCATTAAGATAAAAATCACTCAAATTTACAGTAGAATTAAATTAATAAGTGTAATTGGCCATTTTAAGAAGACGTGTCCTCTTAGCTGAAAAATAAGCAGAATCGCAATCTTGAATGACGGGCATGCCATTCAAAATGAAATGACTCATTACTAATTCAAAAAAAAGTACCCAAAACTTAACTGCCACTGGTTGATGATTGAGGATAGGTACATGAATGTGTGAATGCGCCATATCTGATTTTGAATTAAAAATGTACTATTTATGAGGAGTTTTATGTCATTGTGGCCGACTACTGGAGACTGGCCGACTACTGGAGCACTTACCCTACTTATAGATGCATTTAAAAACATAAATGACGACTGGATGTGAATTGGTTACTTAAATTAGTTTTCTTTTCATTTCATTATGTGTTGCATATTGAATTGTATGTCTAGAATTTTGGTGTTTGTGTTTAAACCCTATAGATTAAGGTCAATATTTTTTCTTTTTCTTCTCCCAATAAAATAATTCGTGCATTTTTATTTTTTTCAATTTTCGACAGTAACTAATCATCATTCCTCTTTGTTCTTCAAAATAGATAAGTGATTAGAGTACAATTATTCCTTTGTAGTGAACCATTTTAACTTCTCTACTGTTTGTTTTTTATAAATAGTGCAAAAATGTTCCTTCATTTTCATAGTATAAATAAAGATTTCATGCAATTTTTTAGTGTTTTGGTATTTTTGTTTTGAAGACACATTATTTTTTTTACTTATATTTTTTTGAAGCCCTGATTTTTTAAATTATTTAAATTTTTAATGAAAATTTTGAGCTTCATTTGACTTAGCATGGGTTTAATATGAATGAAAATATTTGTTATCTTAAAATTTTTTTATTTTAACTACTAAAGGTTATTCAATACAGTTGAACTTCGTCAAAACGAACGCAGGGGGGGGGTAGGGGCTTAATCCCCCTGCGGTTGTTCAATTCCAGAATTACGTGTTAAGAGAACTGTCAATCACTTAAAAACCAATTCATCTAAACTAGTTCGTCTTATCTCAAAAGACATATTAGTTTTTCTCAAAACAGCTTTAAAAAGCTAGTAATATGTTAAACCCTTATTTTATTTCGCGAACTTTGTGAAGAACATGGTCCTTAATTCTGTATAAAGCAGTTAAATTTTTAGATTTAGGGAAGAATATTTGAACAATATTATTTTCTTCGTAACGGATCTCGTAAGATACGTCCGTTACGGAGCCAAAAAAAAAAAAAAAAAACTATCATAAAAATTCTGTTTCTTGAAAACTTCAAAATCCAACTATTTTATAGAAGAAGAGAGCAACGTCTATGTTCTTCATAAAATATATGCAACGAAACAAGGATCGAACATATTTAGAGTGTTTGCAGGCTGTTTTGTGCAGCATTTGATACTTTTTCTTAAAGGGCAATTCCATTTTGAAAAAAAAAAAAAAAATTGCTGCACAAAACAGCCTACAGGTTCCAAGTAGGTCGGGGCCTTGTTTCGTTGCATGAATTTTTGAAGAACATGGACTCTACTTCTATAAAATACAGTTAAATTTTGAATATTTCCAGAAACAGTATTTTCATGATGGTATTTTTGCTCCGTAAACGTAATAGACGTATCTTACGAGATACGTCAGTTACGGAGAATTCTATACTTCAATATTTTTTCTGAAATCTTCAAAATGTAATTGCATTATATTGTTATAAAGACCATGTTCTTTATTAAGTTCGTGAAATAAAACAATGATTTGACATATTTCTAGTCTTTGTAAGCTATTTCGTGAAAAACTGATACGTCTCTTGCAGTGGAGTTGCCCTAAAAGTTAATTGCCCCTCTGTGGTAGTGTGCGTCTTAAAGAAGTAACAAACAAAGCCTAGATACATCCCCAAGACTGGCGTTCATTTTGAATTAAAGGTGTTGGGAGCGACCTCGGCGTTTTCCAAACCGTTTTCGTATCTTCTGTGAAATCTCGGAGTCAAGGGCCAAAAATCTTTCCTTTCAAGGCAAGACGAACGTGAGAGGAGTAAAAAAGTAACCGTGGGGCCCTATCAAGGTGTTGCTGAGTGAAATATAGGGAGGTATTTGGGGAGGAAACGGTGGTTATGCGAGGTAGCTTGCTGCAAACCGCATTTTTCTGATCTTGCTCAAGCAATCTCTCCGGCTTTTTCCAAGTAGAAAAACGCTAAGGTCGAGTTCACTAAAATGGCCAGTGACGGCAGTTGACACCTCAAAACCAGGTCGAAAATTGTTTTGTTGAGACATTTTTGGGCCAATATTATTTTTAGGTGCCCTCGAAATGAAGATCTTTATTCTTTGAAACCATCTAACTTATTTAATAACTCATTTTCCATTGCTCCTTATTTATCTTCTTCCCATTTACTTAGTTTAACATCGGACAGGCTAATAAAATTTCTTTATGAGTTACAACTTTTTAAAGCGAATTCTAATTTTTACAGTTTAAATCTCGATGCATTTTTTTTTTCTTTTTTTTGAAAATCTTGCTCGAAAAAGTAATTCTTCCTTTGAAATTCTTTGGTCTCTCTTATATTGGCTTATACGTGTGACCAGTGGCGTACATAACACCAGCACCCCCACAGCCCCTCCGGGTGGGGGGGCGTGAGATTTGAGGGGGCATATTCCAGAAAAATAATACTACGAGTTACACGCGAAATTTTTTTTATAGTTTAATAGGGGGGAGGGGGCGCACTTACAAATCTTGTTGGGGCGCACCTAAGTGTATGTACGCTACTGCGTGTGACGTAATGAATTTCGACTTCCGCATTCACTTTGATGGAACGTTAACAGTTATTGGTGAATATCAGGAAAACTGCTAAAAAGTCCCAGATAAACCTCCCAAACACTCTCATTTAAAAACTGAAAAAAAAAAAAGACATTTTTTTCATACATTCAATCCATGGCAAAATTGTCAGGTTTCACTTTAAGCTATTACATATTGGAAGTCTTTTGTTGTTTCAAAATCATATCGGCAACGTGTCCCACAAGCTTACTTATTTGGTTGCCGTTGAAAATAATGCTTCGAAAGAAAGAAAAACGCCCAAAATGCATAAATTTTCCTACTGTTAGAAGGAAATCAAAACGCGTTTCTTCAACCGATAGGAGTGAAAAGCAAAGTGGAAATTTATCAAATTCAAAGTCAAAATAAATAAATGATAATACATGGCTCTGAAACATCAGACACTTCATATTTCCATTTAATTATGTAAGAGCTTGATCACTTAAAAACAAATAGTGTGTGTTCATCAATGAGGATAAAAATTTTAATTTCGTATGCTGCGCCATGCCCTAATGTGAGAACTTTTTATTTCTATAAAATTATAAGCTATAAAAATAAGAAAAAGGTTGGAAGGAAGGGGAGATAGGACACGAAACTCTCCATGTTTTGGTGATAATGAGTGCAACTATAAGGTAAGTGTTCCAATTGAGGCTAACTTGGGGGTAATATGTCTCTCAATTGGCTCCAATCTTTGTACATTCATCGAATGGCTCATGAAAAATAAAGGAAAAAATCATTTGACATGACTATTTTTTAAAGTTTATATTACGTTTGGCAGCAGTTTAACAAAAAATGAAAATTTGTCATTTCATAATAGGGATCCACAAATAAAGCCAACTCTGAAAAAACGCCAAAAAGGGCTAACAAATTTTTAAAAAATAATAAATAAAACTTCTTTATTGCCTAGACAAAAAATATTCAACCTCATTTGTTGAATTCAAAAACATTATCAAAAATTCCACATTTACTTCAATGGAAGGGAGAAAATCGATTGAAACATTCATGTCTCTGATAAGTCGCGTTTTTCTTGGGGGGGGGGGAGTACTCCAGCGCACAGGTGTGCAGCATGTGAAACACTGGATCATATCCTCCACCCGACCCTTCAGTGTCTTAATATCGGGGGGACACCGGAGTCCTAATAATGATAGTTATCGAGCTAGTCTACTTTTCTATGATTACCAAAGCATTTTGAGAAATGACAGTAAACACAGCTGCATTTTTGCATTCGTCAACTAGGCTTCTCAGAAAAAATAGCTTTTTATGCAATAAACTACAGTGAACTGAAAAGGAAGCAAAATTTACTATAAAATAAAATCATGCACAATTTTGACAAGACTCTTTTATGATATCTATTGCTACACTTTTGCCTGTTGATAACGAACTCCTTGCTGATAACGATTTGACAACAGTTAGGCTTTCTGACGACAATAAAATCATGATCTAGTAAAATGTGGATATCCTTTACATAAAAATGGAGAGTTGGCTTTTTGATCGGCGTGGTTTTGTTGGGCGCTACCACCACGTTACCATGTTACCGTGCTAAGCACAAAAGTCGTATCTGCACTTTTTCACAAAATTGAGTTATCGCCACCAGGTGGCTCTTTGTGATGTATTTTACCAAAATACAAAATTATATGGTCATTTGAGAACAGAAAATATTTTTTAAAAAAATCTGAAAAAAAGTTTCATCTGAATCAAATACATGGTGGCGCAAAACTTTATAGAGTTGAATCTCCAGAAAGTTTTGAGCTTAGCACGGCAGCATGGTTCAATTCTCTTTTAGCTTGCTTGTATAGTGCTCCTCTGGGAAGTTGAACTCCAACATTGGCAATGTTTCCCTCTTTTTCAGGTGTTGGGAAAAAGTAAGTCCGTTTATGCTCTGTAGCCTCACGGACCTTGAAAAAAAATCAACCCTCGTACGTCACAGATTCTTGAGAAAGTATGCTGACTATTTCTTAGTTGGGGAAGAAAGTCCTAAGTATTTTTAAAGAAAAAATATCTTGTATTTTAGCTAATAAAGATTTGTGCCATATTTTCTGATATATAATCTACAGGTAGCATGCACTTGTATAACATATTATTTATTATTTTTAAGCATTTTTCCTTCCCAATTTCGATTTTATGGTTTACTTCATGTCGATTTATCTCACAGAATACTTTTTGATTCATGATCTTCATCGCAAACAACTGAAAAAATTCTGCTACTGGTTCTGTATGGACGCAACTCCAGTCCTAGATATCGAGATGATAAAACATTCAAGACATTACAAGAATACCTGCAGAAACGCTGCAAAAAACACTTAAAGTAAAATTAAATTTCGGCTATGGATATTTTGCGTGTCACGTGTCACCAACGGAGCTCATTTTGAATTTCATAATGTTTAAAATTGAAGGCCTTGGAAGAAGGGGTTATGTGACAAAACCGAAATTGTGAGTAATTAAAGTTCAAAAGTTTTATTGTTGCAGCTTCTCTGTTTTCTTATTTCGTCGTTAAGTGAGCCAGTGAGCGGATGAAGTTGGTCGAATGATATCTACTTTTTGATATACCAAGTTATATTTTCTTACATTGTCCAGAGTGTATTTTCAAAAAACGTAACTTAGCTCCTTCATTCTCTAAACCCTTCAATTGTGTCATATTAAACTGTTTTATGTTGTCTTTCTCTAATGAAACAATATATATGTACTGTCTGTTTGCGTATTGTGCGCCTGGCAGCCACTGATGCTTCCATTTGAAAAAGGGGAGATAAGTTTAGGAGGCGCACTTCCAGATGCCTTCAGTTTTTGCTCGCTTGCTACTTCCTCATTACATTTCCCCCCATTTCCCCCTTATCAGTCTGAAGAGACTTGGCGCGTGCGCAGATACGACGGAGGTTTCGCAAAAAAATGTTAGTTTTCTACCTCATTTTACTTTTTTTTTTTTTTTCAAATAGAAAATGTACTCAATGCTTCTGGCCCACCCTGTACATATCTAACTATTTTCCAATTGCAAAGAAATTGGAAACAGGTTCTGCTGCACTTGTTTTATTTCTACTTATTACATTCCAAAAAAATTTATACATGGCACTAAAGAAATAAATGTTTGGGGAGAAAGAATGCAAACGAAAATGATGTGGCGATAATGAGCGCAATAACAATGAATGCTAATCTTTCAACTGAGCACAATAACCGGTTTCTCTAGTGCATTTGCATGGCTTTTCTAAACAACAATCAGCAAAGCTTAAAGATAATTACATCGTTCCCTCTCTGGAACGAAAGATAGGAATCGCATGTAGGTACACAAAATCTCAAGCTACCATTTCCGTAGCGACTGAAAGGAGATTTGCAGTTGGAAATAATTTCGTGCAGGATGGAGGGAGAATATATTATTGGGGTGCATCATTACAATCAGGGCTTGAAAAAAGCTGTAAAAGTTATGTTAATGTTAATGTCGTTTTGTTTGAGCTAATTTATTGATTTCTTTGTAACGATCAAATTATACTAAAGGAAGAGTTGCCGTTTGCATAAACTCCAACAATAAAATGATAAGTTCTAGCGCAGCCAGAATTTACCCTCAGTATGTGGGGGGAAGGGGAGTTCATAACAGTCCTGACCTGTCCATAAACTAATGTGTTTTGTTGAAGGGCTTGGGAGATGAATGGGTTAAGTGACAAAACAGAAATTGCGTGTAATCAAAGTTCAAAGTTTTATTGTTGTAGTGGTTGCAGCTTTTTTGTTTTCTGGTTTTGTTATTATAGTGGAGGAGCAACTGGTCAAATTTTAATTTCCGTGCGCTTTTTGTGATACAATTATGGCAATTGGTTTTTCTGAAAGGTATTGGCACCAGGAATACGAATTCGGATGTTGCCACCCCCAAAAATAGTGCAGGGGGGCGTAAGGGGGGGGCAAAGTTTTTTCACTAAAATAATTATATCTTCATTATTTCATGGCTTAACAACCAGTTTTCAAAGCGTAAAATGCTTAAATCCACTTATAATAACATTATAATGCATAAAAAGCTGAGTTCAAATTGCTGACACGTGTTTCGAAGCTATTAAGAGCTCCTTTTTCAGTGCATAAGATGAGAGCTTATGAATGAAAATTCATCCCGGCTGAAGGTGTTTTTTTCATTGAATGAAGGTGCCTTGTTATCAAGCCTATCATTCGGACAAAAAAAGGGGGGGGGGTCGCCTCCCCTCCCCTTTTAGAAACAAAATGCAAATGCACATTTGTGTACGCATTTATCCTTCAACACATAGTATGCATTGAATTTGCACTTTTGCCCAGGACTGTGATCGCCCCCCCTCGGGGGGGAGGGGGTTGAAAAATTTATGTTTTTATTTATTTATTTTATTTTACTTTATTTATTTATTTATTTATTTGATCAGGGAGAGGAGTTCAATTGCCCCGGCTGATCTGATAACTTGTTCCTCTTAAATAGCAATTTTTTTCGTCATTTTTCGCCCACCACAATTTTTTGTAACTTAAAGCACTGCTAAAGGAAGTTTTCGCAGCCACAAATGTGCTTTAAATAATATAAGCCAGTGATACTCATTGTGAGTGGTCTGAAATATATCTGAATTTTTAGGTTAAAAAAATGAGAGAAAGATTTTTAAAGTGTATTCACTCAAATAATAATATAATGACAACATTAATGAACCCAAATTTCCCAATTTTTAGCTGCATTTATGTGCAAACAAAATAGTAAATAAAAACATGAAAGTAGAACTATAATTACAAATAACAACACACACGCAGTCATTTGAGAGTAGCATTTGAAAGAAAATGTAATAGATATATTTAAATCAACCCATGAATTAATTTTTCATATTCTTGATCGTTTCAAAAAGACATTGTTGGGAAGAATTTTAAAACAATTAACAGATTGAAGATATTTTTGGTGCATTAGAACAGTTTGTTTGCAAAATTTACCTGCCAAACTGTTATAAATCAGATGTTGGCTCTGTTAAGTTCATGTTATTTCAAAAGAAAATTGCCGAATCAGAGAAGATGCCACCAACACAATCAGCTCTTCGCTATGCCATCATGAAAGCACATTATCAGGATATGATATGGCAAAATGATGTCATTGCATGTCCGAATATTCCACAGCCAGATGCTGGTTATGGTTGGGAAATGCAAGACAGCAGATTTGTTCTCCAGATGACCAGAATAGAACGTGCTCCCAGGCGCGGATACAGAGGGGGGTCATGGGGGTCATGACCCCCCCCCCCCTTAACCGACCAAATGTAGCAAAAAATTGCATTTTTGGGACTTATATTACGAAAACATTGCCACCCCCCTTTTCGCACAAAAGTTGCACTTTGACCCCCCCCCCCCTTTCCTAAAATGACCCCCTCCTTAACCAGAAGCTGGATCCGCCCTTGCCTGCTCCACAGGCGATTCTAGAACTGGTAAAATGCTCATGCAAAAAGGTAAATGTTCTACACTGCTGTGCAAATGCAGACGTAACGGATTTCCATGCGCGGACATGTGTGAAAGATGGTGAACATCACTGTTTTAACTGGTATGAGGAGAGCAATTCAGATGAATCTGATTATGGAACTGATTTTTAACTTGTATTATACATTATTATTATTTGACTTATTGTTTTAAAATTCTTCCCAGCAATGTCTTTTTGAAACGATCAAGAATATGAAAAATTAATTCATGGGTTGATTTAAATATATCTATTCCTTTTTTTTTTCAAATGCTACTGTCAAAATGACTGCGAGTGTGTTGTTATTTGTAATTATAGTTCTACTTTCATGTTTTTATTTACTATTTTGTTTGCACATAAATGCAGCTGAAAATTGGGAAATTTGGGTTCATTAATGTTGTCATTATATTATTATTTGAGTGAATGCACTTTAAAAATCTTTCTCCTATTTTTTTAACCTAAAAATTCAGGTATAATTCAGACCACTCACAATGAGTATCACTGGCTTATATTATTTAAAGCACATTTGTGGCTGCGAAAACTTCCTTTAGCAGTGCTTTAAGTTACAAAAAATTGTGGTGGGCGGAAAAGGACGAAAAAAATTGCTATTTAAGAGGAACAAGTTATCAGCAGATCAGCCGGGGCAATTAAACCCCTCTCCCTGATAAAAAAAAAATAATAATAATAATAAAAATAAAAATAAATAAATAAGAACAAATTCTTCAACAACCTCCCCCCTCCCTGAGGGGGAATTGAAAAATTAATGTTTTATTTATTTTTAACAATTAATGTTTTTATTATTAACCAAAATTTATTCATGTTTAAAAATTAATGTTTTTTTATTAACAAAAAGGGGGAAGGGGAGGCGCCCCCCCCCCCTTTTTTTTGTCCAAATGATGGGATTGATAACAAGGCACCTCTATTCAATGAAAAAAACACCTTCAGCCGGATGAATTTTCATTCATAAGCTCTCATCTTATGCACTGAAAAAGGAGCTCTTAATAGCTTCGAAACACGTGTCAGCAATTTGAATTCAGCTTTTTGTGCATAGTAATGCTATTATAAGTGGAAGCATGTTATGCTTTGAAAACTGGTTGTAAGTCATGAAATAATGAAGATATAATTATTTTAGTGAAGAAACTTTGGCCCCCCTTACGCCCCCCTGCACTATTTTTGGGGGTGGCAACATCCAGATTCGTATTCCTGGTGCCAATACCTTTCAGAAAAATCAACTGTCATAATTGTATCACAAAAAGCGCACGGAAAACCAGTTGCTCTCAGACTATTAGTGTGTGTATGAAATTGGTCTATTGACATCTAACTGTACCAAGTTTTATTTGCTTACCATTGTACAGAGTGTTCATTTTTTAAAATGTAACTTAGCCCCTTCATCCTCCAAGCCCTTCAATTGTAATGATGCTAAAACCAAAAAGTCTAGGGGGGGGGACAAGGCCGTAAGAGCCCATATGCGAAATTTTAGTGTTGACTTGGATATTTTCCCCAGATTTTAGCAGTAGGTTTTCAAGGTGGAAAACAATTTCAGAGCAGATTAGAGTTATTATAACTTGAAATTTTTAATAACTTATCAATGTTTTTATATTTTTGAAAAAAAATAATAATAAAAGTCAGGAAATACTATTTATGGGGGGGGAGCTTTAGCCCTTACTTTCCCCCTTCCATTATGGGGTGCCCATGGACTGGCCCCAACTCTCATCGTTGCACGACTGATTCTAGGAGAAGCAGAAACGAAGGGTTTGAGAGAGACAGAGAAATGTTGTAATTTGGATTTTCTATTTTCACACTTCTCTGAAAGAAACTGAAGCGCTTTTAAAATTTTCATGCAAATATATATTCACTCTCTTTATAGTCCAGTCATTTGGTAGTTTTACCTCGAAAGTTTTTCGGGAGTTTTGAAAATTGGTAGTTTTATAGATTTTGATGTGCTCGTTTCGAATTTCTACTTTGCCACCTCGTATCTTTGCCGCTCGCACCGCCATATTGAAAAAATGGCGTCTAAAAGAGGTATTTCGATTATATTTCTTTTTTCACTTATTGTACGATAAAAACATGAATGTACAAAATAAACTAGAGAAAATTTCTTACAATTTATGTCCTTACAACTTTCTCGTAAAATCAATACGTTTCGACGTACGAGCGTCGTAAAGTTATTATTATCACGAGTTATCGCAGAATAACTCGATTCTACAGCACCTTGGGGTAAAGTAAGCGGCGCGTTTTTCTAACGCGGTTTCCTAGTAGTCCCAATCCACATGTAATATATTGTAACGAGTCCGTAGCACCTTCAACTTTCTTAAATGAGCATTCCAATCTTGAAGAAATAACTATAAATTTATTTACAAGTATGTACACTTATTTACAAAAGGAGCAGGAAACAATTGCTAAACATCCAGCAATTAGGCAGCAAACAGTACACTGTACTCTCAACAGTAAATCAGCACCACGTATCTAACGTGAACAGTAATTAAGAAATTACAAAAGCAAAAACAACATTCGCCCAAAGCGAATAAAAACGAGCACTCTCAGAAATCAACATCTGAAAAAAACTAAACTGACTTGTGTTCAAGGCCAGCTATTTATACACTGAAGGACATTTCCACTACGTTCTGGTAAAATCTGGAGTATTCTGTTTATTCATAAATTTGACTAATCCATTCACGAAAATTCCAGCAAATAAAAAGAAAAACCACTCCGAGCGAAAAATGTCTTCATGCTTATCAAAGTTAGGGCAAGTGTAAAAACTACAAAGTGTTTCAAGGCCGGTATACAGATGATAAAAGTGATATCTTCAGATACTTTTGCAACATGTCGCCAGATAAAACCAAAACTAGTGAAAATGAAGCAAGGCAGGAAAAACAACAATTATTTACAAGATTTGTAACATTGCCCCCTTCCCAAGGACTGCACGTCCCGGGCAGTACAATCCCCAGAAAGGAAGCAAGGGAAAATTTACAGGTGCACACATTACATGATGACCAATCATAAACATGATAAACAATAACAATGAGAACATGAAAGAAACAATAACATTGATGAAGTAATATTACAGACAATTAAAGGCAAAAGTTATTTACAAAATTTACAATTAAGTTACCATGGTAGCTTTAGATTTATTTTACGAACTATGGCCATAGTATGGGGCTAGCCGATCATAATGTACAACTCTGGGTTTTGAATGTGATGACTTCTGGATCCTCACTACGACGTCGTTCAGCCGGTGAAGGACTGTGTAGGGTCCATCCCAATGCGACTGCAATTTGGGTGACAGACCTTTCCGTCGGATGGGATTCCATAGCCACACCTTGTCACCTTCTTGA
This sequence comes from Uloborus plumipes, assembly GCA_038373865.1. Lineage (NCBI taxonomy): Eukaryota > Metazoa > Arthropoda > Arachnida > Araneae > Uloboridae > Uloborus > Uloborus plumipes. The sequence goes on from JAXGGA010002527.1 coordinate 63,972, forward strand.
AAGTCATGGCCAGTGGACCTGGTGTCGTATCGGGTCTTCTCAATTTTGAGGATTTTACATAGGCCCTTAAACACAGCAGAGATGAAGTATCTCCCCTGATCGGAATGGATCTGCAAGGGTGTCCCATATCTCGAGATCCAATTCTGGACTAGAGTCTCTGCTACAGTGGTAGCTTCTTGATCCGGAATGGAATATGCTTCGGGCCATTTGGTGAAATAGTCAATGGAAACGAGAATGTATTTGTTCCCATCAGTAGTTTTCGGTAGAGGACCAAGAATGTCGATCCCAATTCGTTCGAAAGGAGCTCCTACGTTGTAAAGATGTAGCTTCCCGCGGCTTCTTCTCTTCGGTCCTTTACGGGCAGCACAGGCGTCACAAGAATGACACCACTTCTCTACGTCATCCTTCGCCTTGCTCCAGAAGAAGCGCTCTCGAACCTTGTGGAGGGTTTTCAGGATACCAAAGTGTCCTCCAGTCGGACTACTGTGCAATTCCTTTAGAACGTCTGGAATTCTTGATCTGGGAAGGAGTAACTGCCATTTGAATGCTTTACCATCGTCAGATTCCCATTTCCTATACAGGACGCCATTTCGCAACTGGAGAGATTTCCATAGAGCCCAGTATCTTTTCGTTGCAGGACTGTAAATAGAAACGTCTTGCCAACTAGGTCGCCGACTGTCCTTTTCCATTAACTCTATGATAGGTTTTAGGTCTGGGTCTTCAAGCTGATCTTTTCTTACTTGGTCGTCACTCCATGGATCAGGATCTGAAGATGATGAAGTAGCAGTAATTTGACAGGCAGTAGGGATTGTCGTCCCGTACTGTTTCTCTATTCGGGAGCAATAATGGCAGTTCTCGGAACAAGGTCTTCTTGATAATGCGTCAGCATTACCGTGTGACAAACCTTTTCGGTGCTTAATCTCGATGTCATATTCCTGGAGCCGCTGTATCCACCTGGCTACCTGGCCCTCTGGATTCTTGAAATTCAACAGCCAAGTTAAAGAGGCATGATCAGTCCGGAGCAGGAATTTACGGCCGTAGAGGTAATGATGGAAATGTTCTACAGCTTTAACTATGGCGAGCAATTCCTTTCTCGTGACACAATAATTTCGCTCCGACTTGGATAAGCATTTGCTCCAGTAGGCGATGACATGTTCGTTACCGTCTATTTATTGAGATAAAACAGCTCCAACGCTCTCGTGGCTCGCATCAGTGTCAAGTATGAAGGATTTTCCAGGCTGAGGATAAGAGAGAATAGGCGCAGCTGTAGAAATGCATCCTCGCATTCTTTGGACCATTCAAATTTCTGTTTGCTCTCCGTCAGCTTATGCAAAGGTCGTGCAATGTTAGAAAAATTCTTCACAAACTTCCTGTAGTACGTGCAGAGCCCCAGGAAACTGCACAGCTGATGGACATTTTCGGGGCGGCTCCAATTCTTGACTGCAGACACCTTATCTGGATCTGTTCGTACACCCTCAGAAGAGATAATGTGACCAAGGTAGTTCACCTCCCGACGGAACAAATTACATTTGTTGGGGCTTAACTTCAGGTTGGCTTCCTTAAGCTTTTGCAGCACCTTCCTAAGATTAGCCAAATGTTCCTCAAAACTGCGTCCTATGATGATGATGTCGTCCAAGTAACAAGACAGGATTCATAAGAGAGTCCTCTTAACACTGATTCCATAAGACGCTCGAACGTGGCTGGTGCATTGCAGAGGCCGAAGGGCATCACTTTAAACTGCCACAAGCCTTGTCCGGTTGTAAACGCCGTCTTCTCTCGGTCGTCGGGGTGTATCTCCACCTGCCAGTAGCCGCTCTTCAAATCCAGGGTCGAAAACCACTTGTGTCCGGAAAGGGTGTCCAGAGTGTCATCGATCCGTGGAAGAGGGTAACTGTCCTTCTTGGTGATGTCATTCAGGCGTCGGTAGTCAACACAAAATCTGGTGGAGCCGTCTTTCTTTCGGACCAAGACGATAGGGGATGCCCAAGGACTGGGTGAGGGTTCGATGACGTCATTCTCCTGCATCTCTTTCAAGAGGATCTCAACCTCTTCCTTCTTGGCGAACGGTAGTCGTCTTGGATGCTGCTTGATAGGGGGATGATCTCCAGTGTCGATCCTATGCTGCGTTAAACTCGTGCGACCAACGTCTTCGGATGTAGATGAAAACACCTGCTTGAAGTTGTCCACCAATTTTTCCGCAGCGTATCTTTGATCCCTCGATAATGGTGCACTCCCAATTAATTTCGAAGTCAAGGATTCGGAAGACACAGTCTCGGAGGAATCAATTCTTCTGATGATTCAGTTTACGGGAGTACAAGTTGCCAACACTTCTCCTTTCTTGATATTCCTCGGTCTTTCACTTACATTGGCGACTCTCACAAGAACTGCATTCCTTGAAAGGTCCACAAGTGTAGATGCCACTAGTACTCCTTTTGGGCTATTACTCTGGTTAGGATATTCAATTAGGCCGAATTTAAAGCTGTTGTTTTCATTGATGGAGCCAGCTATTAGTATTTCTGATCTAGGGGGAATCAATAAATCTGTTTGGGCTATTATTTGATGAGCGGATTTTAAGTTATTTTCAGCATTGAAAATTGCTATGTCTTCTCTCATCGAGTGTAGCTCATTATTTTTAAAGTCGATAGAAAAATCAAATTTTCTCAAAAAGTCCAGTCCGAGAATGAAGGGATCTGTAATGTCAGCGACGAATGCCGTGTGATGGTAAGTGGCACTCCCGAACATTATTTCTAAGTTCATTTTTCCTTCAATCTCGATTTTCTCACCTGTCACAGTTTGGAGAGTAACGCATGGCGGCGTCCACAAGATCTTGAGTCCAAATTGACGAGCCACATCAGTCCTAATGATGGTAACGTTGGCTCCTGTGTCCACAATCATTTCGCAGGGAAATCCATTCACATATGCGTAAATTAACAGTCCGTTGCAGCCGCCAGTTCTTGGGGAAATCTGGAAAACTTTGGGAGACGTCTTCTTTTCTGGGCGAGCTTCGCAATTCCTTCGTACGTGGCCCTCACCGCCACATTTCCAGCACTTCAGTGTTTGTCCACCTTGGTCTTTGCGAGCCGCAATCTTCTTCAGGGTCCCCGACATCTCTTTGATTTGTCGCTCAATGTCCGAGAGACGAGTTGAGATCGAATCCTGGGCGCTCACTTCCACGCCCCTGGTCGAATGGCGATCCTTGCGGGACATTTGCTGTGCAGCCTCGAACTTCATTGCGTAAACCAGACCGGATTTAAGATCCTTAATGTCCGCCATCCGGAGAGCCGTCTGAACTTCTGGATTTCGCACTCCATCTATGAAGTAGTTCAGGGCCAGGCTATCGCGAACACCCGAAGGACAGTCCGAGAAGGCGAGATGGGAAAGCCTCTCAACGTCTGCTGCAAAAACTTGCAAAGTCTCTCCAGCCCTCTGGAGTCGGGATTTGGGCTGAAGTTGGTTGAATTCTTTTTGGCATGATTCGCCAAAGCGAAGCTCCAAGGCCGATGATAAGGCTTCGAAGTCACGGTGGGTGCTTGTCCTCTGGGAAGGTCTGTAGTATTTCAGCTGCATCCCCTCTCAGCGAGGCTGCAAGGTGACAGGCTTTCGTGGAAGAGTCCCAGGAGTTTGCTTCTGCAACGATGAGGAACTGCTTCTTGTAAATATTCCACGAGGTCTTCCCGTCAAATGTGGCCAGTTTAATGGATGAACGAGAAGTTCCAGCTGCAGCTACACAGTCACTTGAGTTGTTGCAGGATGCTGATAACTTCGATTCAAGTTCTTTAATTTTCTTTTCAATATTGTTTTCTACTGTGGTGATTCGATTCTCAACGCTGTCAACTTTCTCTTCCAGAGCCTCCACTTTATTTTCCACATTGGTAAATTTACTTTCCACCAAACTTTTCATTGACGTTAAATCGCTTTTAATTTCTTCAGCTAGATCATTTTTCAATTGTTCTTGATTAGTTGCCAGATCAATTTTTAATTGTTCTTGATTAGTAGCCAGAGTCGCCATATCATTCTTGATTTCTTCTTGACTTGAAGTTATGCTAGCGGTTAAATCATTTTTTAAATGTTCTTGATTCGCAGTCATGTCCCTTTTAACAGCGTTGATTGCATCAAGGAGTCTTTCTAGTTGTTCCTCCATTGCTCGAGTAATCACCATAAAATTCTGAAGTCAAAAAGTCCTCAGGAAGAAAAGTCCAAGTTCACAGAAAGTTCCAAGAAAGTCCTTGAAGATGCCCCACGTTGGGCGCCAAAATTGTAACGAGTCCGTAGCACCTTCAACTTTCTTCAAATGAGCATTCCAATCTTGAGGAAGTAACTATAAATTTATTTACAAGTATTTACACTATTTACAATATGAGCAGGAAACAATTGCTAAACATCAGCAATTAGGCACAAACAGTACACTGTACTCTCAACAGTAATTCAGCACCACGTATCTAACGTGAACAGTAATTAAGCAATTACAAAAAGCAAAACAAACATTCGCCCAAGCGAATAGCGAATAAAACGAGTCACCAGAATCAAATCTGAAAACAACTAACTGACTTGTGTTCAAGGCCAGCTATTTATACACGGAAAGAAATGTCCACACTATTCGAGAAAAACCTTGAATATTTTGTTTCATTACGTAATCCATTCACAAATTCTAGCGATAAGAAAAAAAAACCACGCGAAAATGTCTTCACGCTTATTAAAGTTAGGGCAAGTGTAAAAACTACAAAGTGTTACAGGGCCGGTATACTAGTGATGAAGGTGATATCTTCAGATACTTTTGCAACATGACGTCAGATAAAACCAAAACTAATGAAAATGATGCAAGGCAGGAAAAACAACAACTATTTACAAGATTTGTAACAATACTTTTGTGAATCAAATTGTATTAAAAGTCTAGACATGAAAATTATTTTTAAAAAATTAGGGGGAAGCTGTGGTGAACACTTTAATTTAGGAGTGATGTTCTTAATTCAAATTAATTTTTCAGTTATAAGTTGCTATTTATATCAAGTATTTTATTCTTTGAAATTTAGAGGTGATCTAAAAGCATTAAGAGCTAAGTAGAAAAGAATCGACACATGAAAAATGCTACACCCATGTCAAAATATTTGTATTTATTCAAACTAGGTATATTAAATTATTAAATCATTTGTATCAACTAAGAGGACTATTATTATTATTATTATTTTATTATTATTACATTGCTATTTTGTATTTCATTCTTTGAATTTTTTTTTACTTACTACACTACACTTTCGTACTACAAGTTGTACTTGTGATTGTTGAAAATTATTTATTTCTTGTTTATAAATTTATACATCGTAGATTCTTGTTCAAGCATCCTCAAGTATTTTTTTTTTATATCTGACTGATTATAAATGAAATGAGATATTTATGTTTTCGTATTTCAATTGAAAAGTTCAGAAATTTAACAAACGGTTTTCTTTTAATGTTCCAATCAGTTTTACGCCTTGTACGAAATATTTGTTTTGTTTTTACTCGGTTCACTTTCATACTGTATGTTATTCCAGAAAATTGCATTTATTTACTGTTAATACAACTGTTTATCATAGATTCTTGTTGAAGGTATACTTTGAAAAGTAATATTGAAAAAAATATTTTTTTCGCCGATTAATCGGCAAGATTCTACCGATAATTAATAATAGGCAGGGTGGCCGATTATGGCCGATTAATCGGTATTGCCGATTAATCGGTGCATCCCTAATAATAATAATAAATAAAATAAAACAAATGAATAAATAAACAAAAAATCGTCTGCAAAGTCAATAATTTTTTTTCTGAGCCTGCATTTCCGCCATGTTTGCAAAGTCGGAGTCGGAATCAGAGTCCTCACAGAAGATTACTCAGAAAAGTACTTTACAAACATTATTTATCAAAACCATTTTCTTACAAAGTTAGTTTGAAGGAAATCCGACTTTAAGTTCAGGATCAACATTCAACTTAAATTCCCGTTGGACGCTAATGTTAATTTTTTTTCTGAACGGTTCAATATTGAACAAAAAATGGTTTAAATCAAAAAGCGAAATATGGGAATGTATGGGAAAGCCTCTCCGAAATCTTTCAAATAAAAAAAAGTTTATTCCATTCGGACGGCTCACTCAAAAGTTATCAGGTGGGGAAAGGTTGCTTGAACGGTTCAATGTTGAACGAAAATAATGCTCAAATGGAAAATTTAAATGCGGTAATGAAGTATCCTTGCTGAGATCCTTCGAACAAAAAAAAAAAAAGTTTATTTAAATCGGACTTTTCACTCAAAAGTTATTAGGGGTGACAGCTTGCTTGAGCGGTTCAATGTTGTACGAAAAATTGTTCAATCGGAAATGTAAATACGGGAATGAAGTATCCTTGATAAGATCTTTCGAACAAAAAAAGTTTGTTCAAATCGGATTGTTCACTCAAAAGTTAGCATCACGGGACAGGTTGTTTGAACGGTTCAAAGTTGAATCAAAAATTGTTCAAATAGAAAAATCAAATATGGGAATGAGCTGTACTCGCCGAGATCTTTCTAACAAAAAAAAGTTTATTCCATTCGGACGGTTCACTCAAAAGTTATTAGATGGGGAAAGGTTACTTGAACTGTTCAATGTTGAAGCAAAAGTGTTCAAACTTAAAATTGAAAATTTAAATACGGTAATAAAGTATGCTTGCCGAGATGCTTCGAACATAAAAAAGTTTGTTTAAATCGGGCTGTGCATTCAAAAGTTATTAGGGGTGATAACTTGTTTAAACGGTTCAATGTTGAACGAAAAATTGTTCAAATCGAAAATGTACATACGGGAATGAAGTATCCTTGGAAAGATCTTTCGAACAAAAATAAGTTTGTTCAAATCGGACTGTTCACTCAAAAGTTATCATCGCGGGACAGGTTGTTTGAACGGTTCAAAATTGAACCAAAAATTGTGCAAATCGAAAATGTAGATACGGGAATGAAATAAAGATCTTTCGAACAAAAAAAAAAATTGTCCAAATCAATATGGGAATGAGCTGTACTCGTCGAGATCTTTCCAACAAAAAAAAGTTTGTCCAAATCGGAATGTTCATTCAAAAGTTATTAGGGGGGGGGGGCAGACCGACAGACCGACCGACCGACACACAAATTCCCCATCTCAATACCCTACTTTCAAATTTTTAATTTTTCGATATTCATTTTACCTTTTTATTGTTTTAACTTGGCGATATTTTTTGGACTTTTGGCTCTTGATGTTATCTGAAATCTAATAGTGTTGATTATTCTTAATCTATAGATATGTCATTTTGGTCGGAACTACTGAAGTTAAATTTCAAGGGTAAATAATAAAACGGCGGACTTTGAAAAAAAACAGTCCTTTTATTTTAGCAAAGAAAGGGTTGTAAAATAAAAATCTACGGGTGAAAAAAATTCTCGTTTGTTCCGACGAGAACTATGAGCGTGTAGAACAGCCTGTTAAAATTTGAAAGCAATCGGTTTAGTAGAAAAAAAGTTAGGACACGGGCCGACCAGAAAAACAATGCTTTGAGAAAAACGCGTTTAAAGTTTAACAACAAACTCCGAGGCGCTCTAGGAAACTCATTATAACTTCCGAAATATTTCGAATTTCTGTCTGAAATTTTTTACAGTATATTCTTAAGACATTGCACTTTCAAATTAAGCAAAAAAAAAAAAAAAAAAAATTGATTTTTTGAATCCAAGTTACCAGACTACTATTTTAAAGGTTAGACTCTGAGGCGCTCTAGGACACTCGTTCTAACTCCCGAAATATTTCGAATTTCTGTCTGAAATTTTCACAGTATATTCTCAAGACATTGTACTTTCAAAATAAGCAAAAAAAAAAAAAATTTCGATTTTCTGAACCCAAGTTACCAGACTACTTACTACCTTAATGAACTGGGGCGTGATGGCATATAAACAATATAATCAATAAGGACACATTATTAAAAATTCATAATTTAGACAGAAAATGTTTCGAGCTCTAAGCACACACAGGAAACCAACCATTAAACAAAGTATCAACAGTTATAGTTTTGTTCTAAGTTTAAAGAGTAATTTAATCTATCACTTTTTTCTTTGAAGAAAGGAATTTAAATAGTCAGTAGTAGTTTTTATAACAGGATTTTTTAATTATTTAATAGAATGCGCGTGCCGTTTAGGTAAATCAAATACGCACATATTTTAGTTAGCTTTTTATTTTAGGGTGGGTGGAGAGGTTTATATAGGATCAAGGGACTTAAATATATATGAGACATGCAATACAATTGCCGCTTGTTATAATACTACTCCTCTTAAAGAGTTAATAATTTTAGTTTCGTGAAAAAAGGTATGCATATATGTATCCGATGAAAAATAATTTTAAAAACGTTAAGGAAACAAACGAGGGAGAGAGTTAAAGCAAAGTAAGTTCTCCTTGGGACCTATTTGACATTTTAATAAAAGAAAAAAATCTAATTATGTAGTTCATTGCAAGCAAGTAACAAAAAGCTGGCTACAGCAGTCAGATACTCCAGTTTCACCTCTGTTTGGATCTACAGTCCAGAACAGCCATAACAGAGCTAAAAGAGAAAAACGGTATATAGAAATCTGAGTTCATCTTTACACTGGTAGCTAAAATATTTCAGCACATTTGATAGAGTTCCTCAAGCATGGCACGGCTTCATCTCAGAAAGTGAAGAAAAGAAATAGACTACAAAGCTTCAGATTACTACTAGCTGAAATTAACAATGTATACATTGAAAATAAATGTTCATTTTTATTTATTTTCTTAAAATACATGTATAAAAGTTTAAATTTGGTATGTACAAATGTTCATGTTCACAATTTGAGGGGTAAATGCACTGTTATTGTATACAATCCTTTAATGCTTCCAATAATTGTAACGCCATTGATACGTTATAACACGTGTGCTCCGCAAAACTCAACTAGATGCAAACAGTGCAAACACAATGTAATTTCATCGGAAAACATCAAAACCCACGCGCACTTTTATTCAAATACATTGATTGCTCAAAGCTAGGCCAGGGGGGGGGGGACAATTGACGCCCCTAAATCATGGGTCTGGCAGTTAGATGTAAACTAAAAAAAAAACGAGTAACGTTGTTTCCAAAAAGCATCTTTGGAAAATTACTGAAAATTTTGTTTGCATTTTTTTTTACCGTAAAACTATATAACCGTAAAAGCATTTTTTAATTTTTACTTCCATTTTTCATACCTCTAACCTACCAATCATTCAAGAACCTGACGTACTCATTCATCATATTCTTTCCCACGACTCAAACATTCCACCCCCCCCCCGCCTTTTTTCTTGGCGCGTAACTCATTCTGGATTTTGCGACATTCATTAAGAGTCCCCCCCCCCCCAAAAAAAAAGAGTCTAAGATTACCTCCCGCACCCAATCGAAATAAATCTGAGAGTAGTGACTAGAAGCTGCGGTGAGATCTTATTGCAGTGAAGAAAGCTAACTTAGCAAGTGAAAATGACGAGAGTGATTTATTTCTTCCGGACAGCAGAGGGCGCATCTGTTGCTTCGACGGATCTCCGGGATTAGAGAGGGAAAATGTCTCAGAATGAAAAACTTATCGCTTCTGTTGTATATAAATTGATCATTAATAACTTATGATAATTTAAACAGAGAAAAACATGGAGCTCGCCTGTAAAATATAAGCTAGTAACTTTTATAATAATATTGAAACTAGAGAATTAATTTCTGTGATCTGTGATATATTCTTGCAGCATCCCTCTTCAGCTTTTCATTGAACATTTCATTTCGCTTTGATTTAAAATTTTACTCGCTGTTGTAGAATTTACTTTTTTAAAATTGCGTAAAAAATAAAAACGTTATCCACACCAGAACGGCATTTGAGGGGGGGGGGCAGGGAATATATGTATGCACTTTTCAACAACTACGACCGATTCAACTTTCAGTTCCTTTTTATGAAATTAATTTAAAATTATAGATATATACCTACTATAGTACCGGACGTTAATATTTGGAAGTATTCAGTATTGAATGTTAGATAAATTCCGAAAGTAATTAATGAACAATACGATCACTTTTGCTGCTCTTTTTGACATCGAGTGTAGAAAACATGCATTAGCGGATGTGAGGTATGCAGATTATTTGAGAAGTCTAAGTTTAATTACTTGATACTTGGTTAACACATGTTAACTACAAAATAAATTTTGTTGTGATATTTCTTGGACTTTTTGGTGTTACAATTTGAGGGGCCAGCAGTGTAGATATAAAAGTACAGAATTTAGTTGGCACAAGGAATTTTTTTCTCTGGAAGACTTAAATAGAATACTATAATTTGACTATGTAATGTTATAAGCTTCATTACTTCACATGAAGGGTTCCCTCAACCTTCTCCATTTCGCTACACCGCTGCTTTTCATTAGCACTCATTAAAAAAATTGCCATAATGCTCGAATTTTTAGTTATTTGACGATTTGTAAGGGCTACATGCTCCATCAAAATGCTCGTTATAAACGTCAACTATTTTTCAACGAACGCACCATAAAGATTTACCTACCAGCGGCCTTCTAACCATTCCATGCACACTGAAACCACTTTATGGCTCACGTTTAAAGCATTAATTATGCGCAAGTTCTTGCTGCTCAATTAGCCGGCAATATTTTGTGCGGTATGTCACATTATCTATCGAGCAATCTAATTAGTTTTGCTACTGGATCGGCTGTCGGCGAGGATTATGCAGAGTCTGCGTGCGAGATTAAGCGGCAGGGCTTCTGATGCTAATTCGTTCGGGCACTGGAGCCATTTTGGGAGGAAGGTGCTTGTTCTAGCGAAATAGAGGTGGCAGCTTATACGGTTTCTTCATCCACTAATGCTTTGAAAACTGTTGTAAATAAATAATTTCATTAGGGTTTTGCTGTGCAGAACGCCGTGCATCTGATGAAAATTAGTATGCAGATTATTAATGGCACTTTTGTATCATTTATGTGTTAGTTGAAATGAATGTGACTTTTCAATTCAGTTTATGCAAAAGGTGTGTCACATTTGACTAGCTTTTAACATTTTATGACGTATTTAGTGTATATGAAATGAGTATAATTTTACGAAATTAGAAAGAAAATTTACGACTTTTGTAATGTAGCAGTTGATTGATAATTACATGAATGATTTTGGTAAAAAGCATTTTCTTTCAATTTTTATACGTTCGAATATAGCTACCGGTTGATCAGAAAGGTTGATTTCATGACGTTCGATGACATCAATGGTTATTACTGTGAGTGTCATAGAATATTTTCATAGGTTATCGACTGACCTGTATGTCATTAGAATGCTTTTCTTTAATCAACGAGAAGCACCTTCACCGGTTGCTATAGTCGAACATACCTTTTACTGCTTTTTTCTGTATGCGAATCATAAATTTAAATTGTTATTGGTGTTAGTAAATAGACTGACAACTTTATTTCATGTATGTAATAAATATTGACAGTCAACGAAAATTTAAAACACTCCTTTAGGGTATGTTTGAAAAATGTCGGTTAACTTTGAGCTGCTTCATTTTTTTTAAATTGTGCTTGACTTTAAACAAACTAAGGCAGGGATTCAAGTGAAACACCATTGCAATCGCTTCGAATTGCAATCGCTACTGGAAGTAAATTACATTATCATCAACTTAACTTGGTACTGACGTCACTACGGGTGGAGCCAATAAGAGCTCACAAGCAGTCAGTGATCTCCTCTTAGTCGCCAAATAGGCTGTGACGTTTTATCTAGCTCGTTTTTCATAAGCAAACGTCACGCTGACGTCACGATGTTTTTATCAAGAAACTTTCTAATGTAATTCATTTACCAGTAGCGATTGTAATTTGCGATCGCCTGTTTCACTTGAATTTCTGTGATCGGATATCAACAGGCTTGTGATAGAACTGTTCCTGTTTCTAACTTTCTTTTTCGTCGAACAATTTCATTTTTGTTTATTGTTATTGTCTTGGAAAAGGTACGAACCGAACGTGGCATATGTAACTCAATATTCTTAGACTAAATTCCGCCTGTGAAATTGCAAAACAAGATTGCACTTCTTAAAGAATTTCGTAAATGGGAAAAAATATTTCGTCCTTTTCAACTAAGGCAGGGATTCAAGTGAAACAGCACTGCGATCGCTTCGAATTGCAATCGCTACTGGAAGTGAATTACATTATCATCAACTTAACTTGGCATGACGTCACTACGGGTGGAGCCAATAAGAGCTCACAAGCACTCAGCGATCTCCTCTTATTCGTCAAGTAGGCTGTGACGTTTTATTTAGCTCGTTTTTCATAGGCAAACGTCACGCTGACGTCACGATGTTTTTATCAAGAAACGTTCTAATGTAATTCATTTCCAGTAGCGATTGTAATTTGCGATGGTCTGTTTCACTTGAATCCCTGCCTAAGTATGTATTTTTAATTGAAATATTGCTTTTAAGTATGTGTTTCCGTGCGTATGTATTAGTGGTGCGACATCAATAGCAAACCATCGATTTTTCAAAACATAGATGTCAGGAATTGAAACATCGATGGTAACGTTACATCGACTAAAAAGACATCAATTTTTTCAAACATCAATCTTTTTATTACTCTATAACGTACATTTTTGAACATATTACAGACTTACATACTTGATAAACTTTCACAACTTTTTGTAAGTGGGTCAGTGAATTCTTCTGGCAATGTCTCAATATAGTTAATATAGTATCTTGTAGTTAACATTTCAGAATTGTTAAAGCAAAGTCAATAATACTCAACTATAGTTACCTGTACATAATTCTTTTTTGTTTCGTTGCTTTTAGCAATTCAAAAAAATAATTTCCCGATACATATGCTGACAACATTAAACCTTAAAACATGAATGCAAGTTAATAGGAATAATTTCGCAAAATTAGTTAATTCTGTACCTGCTGAATAGCACAAAAACTGGGAATAAGACATGCAACAATTAATACAAATTACTTATAGCAATAAGATAAACTTTTCAAACTAGATAATAACTAAAAACAAATTTAAGTCAAAAACGAATTTGGGAAAAAATATGTATCGTTCAATGATGAGGAATTATAGTATATAAGCACACAATTTATTGAAAAATTAAACATTAAGTGGTAGGAGCAAGAAATATTCATTAAACTGATGGTTTTACAGAATTAAATATCTACTTTGAATAGACAGAAGGATGGCTTATTGGTTCATGATTATCGATGACTTAAAACATTTATGATTTTCCATCTATTTTGCTTCTCTATCACATATTTCATTAGTTTTTGTTTTAGAATCGACAATAAAATATCGATGTTCAAAACACCGATGTTTCCAAAATATCGACATCGGTGTGTGTACTACGTGCTGACTGGAAAAGCTTTGAGGAGGAATAGTAACAACAATTGAAGTGACACGCAAAACCATAAAGTACTCTCTGATTTTATTAAATAAAACCATCTGCGTATTTACGTATGGCGTCAGGTCTTCTCTGATCTTACTAAAATAGGGGTGATAGGTAAGATAACAATAAGGTGAATAATAATAAGAAGCATGTTGAGCCGTATCAAAAAACGTAGAACGATGCTAATTTCAAACACATAGTTTAGTTGAATGTGTCAAAAGGATAGTCAATGCAAGTTTTAAATTGAAAACGTCGGAAAGTTCCCACCCATCACCCCTTTTTATAAGTAGATTGGTTAACGAGGGCCAGGCATGGTTTTCAAAGACGGATAGTAGTTTTTTTTTTTTTTTTCAATGCCGCGTGCGCGAGCGTTGTGTTGTTCTTAATAGGGCTGCGACATCGATGTCGATGTTTTGGAAACATTGATGTTTTTACCATCGATGTTTGGAGGTCGATGTTTACCCAACATCGATGTTTTGGGTTCGATGTTTTTTTCGATGTCGATGTTTTATAATCCAGCAAGAAAAGCTGGATAAAAATATGCGATATGCAGACGCATGAAGAAGTTTTCATCCTTGATCAGAAGTTTCAGTATAATCTCATTAGAAAACATTTTCTATGATTGTTTTCAATGTTTTGCTCTCGATGTTTCTAAAACATTTCTAATCTGCTTTCGCCATTTTTTTTTTAAATTTTATTTATTTCATTATTATTCTTTGTGAGAATGTTTTACATTTCAACAAAAAAAAAATCATCAAGATATTCTACCAAAAGTTATATCGTTAATCAGCCGTTACATTATCAATCACGTGAGAAGACGTTTTTGATAGTCACCATTGATTTTTTAAGGTCGATGTCTTTTAATGATCACTGTTTCGCGTTCGATGTTTTTTTTTTCTTTCGATGTCTGTTTTACACTTTAGCAAAAAGCAATAAAAATATATATGTAATAAAAAAGATTCAACTCTAACAGTTGCAATATTTATCGCATTGAAATAGTTTTTTTTAAAATTACTACCGATAATTTACGGTCAACGATTTTTAAACATCGTTGTTTTTGTTTTGCTTTAGAAATTTTTTTCGATAACGGTGTTTTCCATTTCAACAAAAAGAGTTTCATAAAAATATGCGATAAATGAAAGTTATACAGTTAATCAACAGTTGCAGTATCTATCTCGCTAAAAAAGTTTCCTATAATTCACATCGATATCATACGGTTTTTCAGGAGACAAAAGATAAATCTAATTGAGTGATATAAAGAGGCGCAATGTATTGGGGAGTTACTGTATTACGGTACATTTTAATGTGTAAGTAATTTTTATAAAAAAAGATCGATGTTTTGAAACATCGATGTTTGAAAACATCGATGTTTTTTGGTCGATGTATCAATACCATCGATGTCTTAATTTCGAAACATCGATGTCTTGAAACATCGATGTTTTGCCTTCGATGTCGCACCCCTAGTTCTTAAGGAAGCTTTTGGAAATATTAGAATTAACATTAGGATATATCACTGTTCTGCACTGAATGTAGCAAGCACGCTTCGAGATTAATTTAACTGGAAATTCATATTTTTCTTTTAGGGAAAATCCTTGTATAACAATGATGGTCAACAAGAAGGTTTTCTTAAATACCTTAACATCCGCGACTGTATTTCTAACTCATGCTGGGTAATACTGCCTCAAAGTAATACCTATTACTAATCATCTTATATCTCTCTATTAATACCGCCAGCCACTCAGGTAACACTGATAACGTTTAAACGTTTCGTAAATGTTCTAAAATGGTCATCACAACGTTGACAACTAATTTTCAAACATTTATGAAACGAAGTGAAGTAGTGTATGGGGTGATGAGGCGAACTGATGTAGGGGAATTATGAGAAAAGTAAAGACATAGAAAATAGTGTATGGGGTGATGAGGCGAACTGATGTAGGGGAATTATGAGAAAAGTAAAGACATAGAAAAACATGAATTTTTTGTCAATATCGATAATATTTCATTCCCACGGAAAAAAAAAGAACTGCAGGGCTCGTTGGCAGAATCGCAGATAAAACCAATCTTACTATTAAATGCAATAACATGACAGTATCTACAGCAACATAAGTTATCTAAGCGGCTTTTGCAACCTGCAGATCTCCGAGTGTATCAATGTGAACTCGTGAGAAAGAACAGATTTTTCTGAAACATCCAAATATTACATGAATTCCCGATAGTGGCATTTTCTTTAAGGGGTGGCTTTTCCGTACATATCAACAACTATTTCGTAAACGACTTTTTCAGAATGTTTGTAATATATTTTTCGTTGACCTATCATAAGCTATTAAATAAATCATAGAATATAAAGGAAATGGCAGGGATGCTTACATGACACTAAAATCGAAGTGGACAAGCTAGTTGTCACGTGATGCCTTAGGTAATTAGTATTATAGGTCTCTGGGGAAAAAATATCTGAAAGTATAGACCTACTGAAATTCACTCGTTTGTCTTTTTTCAGGTGCTATATGTAAAAAAATATGTGATATCCAAGTGAGTAATATAGATGATCAGGACTTCCTTTAGTTCTTCATGATTTTAATTGTTTTTAATTCCAGATGTCAAGAGCTGTTCGTTTCGTTTTCAAAAGAGCACTTTACACTAATTTACTTTAATTTAAAAAACTTTATTTACACTATGAACATTAATCAAGAATGGCTAAATTTGACGTATCAGAAATGCTCATAATAAATAGTTGATCAAGTGCGTGATCAAGTTCAAGTAGTCAAGTTTTCAAGGTTCCACAAAAACATGGCTTCTAGTCTATTTAAATGCAACGTCTACTTCCGGGGAATGCTGCAAAACAAACACATCAAACAAATAAACTCTTAACGAGAAAAGATATGCATATTAAGAACTTAAAATTAAATATTCCACAATATGTGGCCCATAATTTCGACAGTGTAGATTGTGTCGCAATGGTGGCGACCATGATGATTTGGCAGAAAGCTGCTTCAGGCGCGTGTTTATTGAACATTTTTTTGTTTATAAACTTATATATACAGGAGATAGATGCAAAAAGCAAGATGTCTTCTTGTGATGAATCTCATAGAATGTCATGCCATTGAAGAGTTAATGAGGTCCTCGTCACTTCAAATTAAAATAACCACAAGTTACAAAGTGACGGAATTGCGACCTCTCGTAGGAGTCGCACTTCATTGGGACAACTTTGAGACATGTATTCTAAAATTTCACTACAACGTCGATGCAGCAGCATATTTGTGACCAGTCACTTAAGTCTTGGTTTCCTAGAACGCGACAATCGTCGCCGACGCCGAGCGCGACTGCACGCTGGAATCAGAACCAGTTTGATTGGAGCGTAGCGTGAAGCGACGTCAATCTGCGGCTCAGGCGCATGCGCAGAAGAAGGCGGCGACCGTCGCCTCGCCAGAGATCGACGATTTCCCTCCTAGGAAACCAAGGCTTTAGGGACTTTTTGAAGACGTTGCGACGGACTGACATTCGTAAGTTTCTGCGATCGGTTGAGGACTTTGCAGTGAAGATTTGTAGCCGCCTCACTACGGGGATCCTATGTGACCGTCATTGAAATTTCACATATGGATCATATTTTTGTCAAATTGAGGCAGTCCATATTTGTAGATATCCAAATAACTACTTCTGTTCTTCTTCTGAACTAAATAATTAAATAAAAGAATGGTAATAATTATTCCGAAAGAAAGAGTGAAATTAAGTCTCATGTTTACAGGGTCTATTAGAAATGTATCCGATCTCTGACAAAAAAAAAAAAAAAAAAAAGAGAAAGAACGAAAAGAACTGGTAAATAAGGAGCGTTGGAAACTTAATCCTCTAAAGTAGTTCCCTTGGGATACGCCCCCCCCCTTATCCCAAAGGTGCTGGGTGGAACATTCCGAGAAGGCCTGTTTATGAGAGAAATTGTTCTCGGCTGTTCTACAGTCATGTTGAGTTTTGGGAACAACCAGAAGTCCCAGGGGTTTCACCAGTAGAGTAAGAAGCGTGTCTATACTGCTATGCTAAGGGCAAAAGTCATATCTGCACTTTTTAACATAATTGAGTTATGGCCACCATGTAGTTCTTTGCAACTTGTTTTACCTGAATGTTTTGTTTTATGGTTATTTGAGAGCGAGAAATATTTTTAAAAACATTATGAAAAAGTTTCATCTGCATTAAGTACATGGAGGCATAAAAGCGTTAGCATGACTGTATAGGCGTCTGGTTTTTTATAAAAAAAAAAAAAAAAAAAAAAAAAAAAAAAAAAAAAAAAAAAAAAAAAAAACGTGTCTGCGAGAAATGTGCTGGGAAATTGCCACCGAAAGCCGTCTTCATCATCTGACTGGTTTCATTTTGTTGCTGCCTAATTTCTGGAAAAATTTAATGCAGTTTTGCTGCTCCAGCTATTTTGTTATTTTACTTGAAAGTAAAAAATCCGACGAGAGCATTACAAACTACGTCAATCAAGCACTGCTGGCCAGCGACTGACTTGTTGACAGGGGAAAATTCATGCATGCGTTCAAAAGTTCAAAACTTATGCAAGAGCGCCTGGTTCATATCCATCAGGTTTTCGCACAAAAATGGTCCGTCGGGTAATTTTCTAAAAACTCTCGTAACTTTTTTTTATTAAAAAAGAATATCTAAAAATAAAGTCGTTTTATCAATTGAATTGAATAATGTAGCATTAGACTAAAACTGTAAAGTTTTCATATGAATCAAACGTGTCTGGAAAATGTAACAGGAAAAAAAAACTATTACTCCTAGGGTCGGGAAAAAAAGGAATAAATGCTGGAAAATAAGAAACACAACAAAAAAAAAAAGGTAGCAGGACATTTAAGTTCCAAGATCGGTTGTGACGTCACGGACGTAGCAAATCACGTGACGGGAATCAGGGGTGCTCTGGAATGCGGAGAATTTTTGCGAGCCCCATGTTCCATAAAGGGTGGGGAATACGCGTGTCTCTGCATTATAAACGGAATAACTGCAAAGTCGACGGAAGCCAAAAAGTCTCGCTGATAAAAATATTTAAGCGGACCTGGAGAATTCCTCGCATAATATGACACGGGTGCAGGGCTCGTGACAATTAACTTTGGAATGCGAGCTCAGGAGCGCGATGGAACGCGGCCCTTTCCCCGCGTGTCATTTGGCTGGAAAAATGTAAATGCATTTTATGATTCGCTCCGGTTTTCCCCTCTAATGAAATTATTGAATTCGACTTTTGAAACAGAGATTTTTATGACCGATTTTAAGTGTCTTGCTCTTTTTTGCTTCCAGGTGTTTTGCTTATACAGTCAATATGGGGGTGTCCGGATGGGTGGTCACTGGAAGTCACCGTGACTTCCTAAAAGTTCTTATTCGTCAAGTTTTAACTGACGATTCGGAAAATGTGAAGATTGTGCTGCTACAATTTTTATCTTTTTTAATGGCGCGTAATGCGTCTTGTCAGGTGTCGGTATGTTATTAAAATCATTCGGCGAAATTCGGAGTCTCACTCAGTAAATTGACAATTTCCCAATCTCAAAAATTTATGTTCAGAGTGCTTCTGTAATCAAATACATATAACTAGTTAGTTCCATCAAGCACAGTGATCAACTAAAGATATTTCATCAACGTATGTATCTTGCTTTCTGTCAATTTTATATCTTGTATTCACAAAACTTGCGAAATTGCATTTTTTACACTAGTCGTCTTGCCAAAACTTAACTTTTTTTCTATAATTTCCCCATGCCAGCAGATTGGCATAGTGGTTAAGCCTTGGCCAGTTGTGTTCAAAGGGACGAGTTCAAACTGCTTACCGTAGGCAAGGGGAGGTCACTGCGACCTTCGTGACCCCAAAAATTCTGTATTTGGCAGTATATTGTCCGGCAATTCTGCCAATTACAATGTACAAGTGCAGAATTACATTTTCTTTTCTTTTCTTGTCACGCCTATAATACATCTTCCCATTAGATACAGATATGTGAGCGCGTAACACATACCTACAACAGCACGTAACCGTATTTTACCTTTCTGAAAAATTTGATGTTCCATTCGGCAAATTTTTCCCCGTGCAAAAATGTAATTTCGGGATGCCTTTGAAAGTTGGTGAATTTTCAAGATGCAGAAAACCATCAGCATCTATGTCGAATGATTATGCGGCATATAAAAGATCCCTTGAACATTTTTTAGGCCTTAAGTACTCTTGGAAAATTAAAAATTACTTATGCCATTTTGCTGCGAAGAGAACCAAGGTGCCTTCATCTGGAGAGGAAATAGGATCCCAAAATTTTTAGGGGCCTATCTGTGAATAATAAAAGGAAAAAAAGTTCAATAAAAATAATTTAAATTGAAAAATTAAACAACAGAGGTATTTTCCTTAAGTGTCTTTTTTCTTCTTATTTTAGTCTCGATTCTTGAAAAACGGAAGTAGAGTTTGGTTTTCGGTTGAAGTGACAGCTTTGAAGACAAGCGGTATGGCAAATGTTTTGCATATCAATTACTTTTGTCTTTTTAAAAGAACATTTTGATTGCATAGCACTTTGTTAGCAAGGCAATATTTTCTTATTCATTTCAAACCGGCTTACACTGGGTCACACAATCTTCAATTTTCTGTCATCCTTCTCGTTAATCTCTGAGAGTTTGGAGAACTTACCATCATTTATATTGCTTGAAATTTCATATCTTGCTGGAACCTAAGTGTCTGAAGTCTAAACAGGGTTTTATTACGTCTGGACAGAACATTCTGACACCAGATAGTGTGCAGAATATGTAAACCTGGAAATTTAGCCATGAGTTATAGTAAAGCTCATATACCTAATGCGTTATTTATCACCAGTTCTCTATTAGAGTCATTAATGTATAATGAATTTCCCGTCAAGATAAATTATCCACATCATAGTCTGAAATGGTAATGTCAGTTTCACTGAAGAGGATCATTATAAGTTTGCTTTTAAAAGCAGCAGTGAAAAGTTTATCGTTTTAATGTGCAGTCTAAGTTACTTACAACGAGTGCGACTTTTGCTCATTGAAACCGAGTGCTTGTAAAAGAACGGAAAATCCGAAAAATTCCTGCTTTTTTTTTTTGCTTAGTGTTAAATAAGTTGGTTAATTTGCTTCGAACTGTCTTTTTGTCTTTTTCTTATGTCATTGTTTTTCGGAGAACTTTCATGGCCAGAAAAACGTCGTCTTTTGCAACTCTGGGGTGAAAAAAAAGGTGGATGTTTTTCTGTACATTCAACTGTCCTTGAATATGTCAGGGATGTTTGGTGTTTCAGCTTGAAATTTTTCAATATAGCTATTACCTTCGTTTTTGTCATTCTTTTTTTCAGCATTTTTTATTTAAATTTCAGCTGGAATATATTTACTATAAATATGCTCCGTAAAAGAGGAGTTTTTCTGTGCACTCAACAGTTAACGATTATGTTAGGGATGTTTGGTGTTTTATCTTTAAAATTTTCAAATTCTTCGTCATAATCGTAGCTTTTATTTTTTTCTAAATATCTTTTAGCTGGAATTTTACGTATAATGTCTTCAGAAACAGTGCGCTCCACAAAGGAGGCGATTTTCTGTGCACTCAACAGTCATTGAGTATGTTGAAGATTTTTGTTGTTTGGGGAAAAGGTCAGAAACACTCAATATTCTTTTTAAAAATGGCCTGTAAAATAGTATTTCTAACTTTTCTGTAGTACAGTGACTGCCAGTCATATGAATCACTTTCGTTCTAAGCATTTTTTATTCAGTAAAGTGGCTGATTTAGTAAAGCTGGATACTGCTCTGTTTTTGGCAATTTGATTCATTAAAGTTGCTAATTCAATTAAACACTGATTCATTTAACCGACGTTTACTGTATTAGTTACTCCTGTATACAGCTAATAAAACAAAACTCTTTCCGATGTAATGCATCTCCCAATAACTTTACTAACAAAAAAGCTTTTATCATAACTGTAAACTGTAAGCATATTCCCATTTTATAAGATTATTTTTGTTCGAATATAAAACATCTAATGACAAAACACGAGTATTAGAAAAAAAAAAACCACCCTAAATAGATGGTAAAAAGATCGAAGTTAAAAAAGACATCGATGTATTTCGAATATATCGATATCGATGTTGCATTACTAGTTTTTGTACCAGTACTTGCCATGAGTAAAGAGTGAAACTAACAACCATTCAAGCTTGCACTTAAAAATTTCATGGCATGTTCAAGAGGTTTTCCCCAGTAAATTCTGTAATTGTAGGAGAACCGGAACATGAAGAGAGACTAAAACCAAGCTTATCAAAATTTGGAGCAAAATAAAAAAATAATAATCTTATAACTACTTATCATAATGCTTGCCCATTTTATTTACACTGTATACTTCAACTTGTTCGTGACTATTTCACAAGAAAAAACACTTTTTTGATAGTTCCAACTCTAAGAAATTTACTTTTTATCGCTATATAATAGCGTTTACCAAATATATAAGTAATTTTTCGCGTGAAAAATAATTATGCCTTTATTTAATTAAAGGGAGATATTTTTTTCGCAATCTCATTAACTTGCAACTAAACTTTACTTCTCTTATCAATGCGAAAAACGCCTTTTATCATAAAATCTTATAAACAGTAAATCCCAATTAAAAAGGAAAAGCGTTTATAATTAAAATCATGGGCATAAAAACACTTAAGAAAACAAGCTTTCTCAAAGAGAGCGTTTTTTTTTTGCCATTTTGCTGGAGTAATTTCACGGTTGCTGTAATAAAGTTCCCGCTAAAGAAGAAAATTCAATAAAGAACGGACCATTTTCTGCGCTGCGGCGCAAAACGCTGCGTTCGTAAGACGAGTTTGATAGTTTAACTTGGGAGTCCATGTTTCTGAATAATCTACCTATTGCGTGTAGTCTTCCACTAAACTAGGTTTCGTGTAGTGTGGTTTTAATGCCAAAGTATGTTTTTTCCTGTTATTTTTTTTCTCTCTCCCATTATCTGCATAAGATCATTAATTTTTCCTTTCTTTCTGCGTTTAGGGAAATTAACCAAGCCTTTTATTTCTTTTTTTTTCAAATCAGCGTACGCCCACTTCTTTTATGCTGTAGCCGTATTTATTCATCAAAATCTCGTTTTGCAGGGGACGGCGCAGTAAAATGCTTTTTTTTATTTTGAGGTAAGTGAAAAGGTACGGATAGAATTCAACCTGTTGCGTATACAGTGAAGCCTGTGTATAATGATACTGTATGTAACAATAAACCTGTTCATACCTATTTTTTTCTGTCCCGGCGAAATTTGTATTCACCCAATGTATTTTCAACCTGCCTATTGCAATAATCACAATTCAATGGATTTGTCAAATGATAATTTTTACTTTTTTCTCAAGAACCAAAAACTAGTTTATATGATTATCACTAACTTTTTATCTTAAAAATTATGTCCCAAATAAAAAGTAGCAAAAGATGAAATGACAATAGGGTAGTTGTGACCTATTGAATATCCCTTTTTTAACTACTAGATATTGTTAAGAGGCTTACAAAACACAAAAATTCACCATTGCCGAATTTTAAAACACAACGGTGGATTCTTAATGATTTTTTAAAAAACCCACGCGCAAAAAAAGCGCGCCTTGAAACCGAAACCCGTGACGTCGGATGGCAGTAACTTTCAGCCTTTCATCCATAAAAATTGGATTTTTGCTATATTATCGTTTCATTGCGGGATTTTCTCCTTCCGTAATCAATACCTTAAAGTCTACTAATTCACTATTTAAAACTGGATTTATCAAGGAGCAATCCAATACCCTGCTAGGGGTGATTGTTTTGATATTTTTTGGCGAAATCCGTATTCAAATTTTTAGAACGCATCACTTGGCGAGGAAAAAAAATTACGGCAGTGCAGAGCGAACAACAGTGCGGAAGCCGGAGAAACCGGTTTCTCGAGCTTCTCGCATCTAAAGCTTCTCGCTCTTTCTTCGCCTTAGTAGAAAGTTCAAAAGCGCCAACGAATGCCCAGCGACGTCACAGCCGCTTGAAATTTAAAAATTATTTAAAAAAAAAACTACTTGTTGCAGCGTAAAAATTTTTTCGCCGTTGATATTCATGTATGTTGCTCCATCATATAAAAATAAAATTGAAAAATCGAAAACTTCCCTTTTAAGGACAGTTGGGAGAAAAGGTAAATGGGGTTGCATCCAATCAAATAAGGATTAAAACTAGGCTAGTTGATCCATGAGAAGTATTCGCACTAGATAGAAAAAAAAATTAAAGTAATTTTTTAAATAACAGCAAAATTCTGAGTTGCTTTTTTCGCTGATAACGGTGAAAAATCCCGTCAACTTCTTTTTTTGCTTCAGCAGCTTTATTTTCAATAGAAACACGAAATTTAAAGCAAACATATTTTTTGCTCTCCGTGTGTCGCTTCCATTTTTCTGCAGGCGAAAACGAAACTGTAAGCACTTGGATGGCTGCCAAGGGTTTATTACTGACGTCATGTCCCTCAAATATTAGCTATCCATTCTACGCGTGTCCTACCTTAATCATTCGTTTTCTGAACGTTGATGTTTTGCTTATTTGAAAAAAAAAAAGTTATCAGTCTTAATTGAACACCCCTGATATAAAATGTTTTTAAAAGAAAGCTGGTACTTCATGTTATGACACATAATCATTCCCTGTATTCTAATACGTCACAATTAAAATACGAAGTTTAAAACTCCTGGAATAAAAAGCAAACATATATAAGTAAAAATGTCACAACCGTGCAGATGGATTAAGCAATCTATAAAATGAATGTTACCATACGTAACAGAGATGAAACGCCAGTACGTTTCTTTTTTTCTGGCTCATCTGCAGTAGTACGAACAGCACTGCGTGACAGCACGAGCATCTTGTGAGATTGACATGAAAAGTTGAAGACAGTCACGGTGTGCCAAAAACTTTTTGATGTGCAATTCAGGTTTCCCATTTTCTTCATATTTATTCTATACTCTTAGTTACCACTAGCATGAGGAACCACCAATAGAAACCACGAAGCTTGTCATTGCATTTTTTTTTCGGAAATAATTTTTTTCTGAAAATTACCCCGAAAATCAGGGTAATTGGGGTAACATGGGCTGACAGGAAAAGTGGCTGACAGCAACTTTTGCTGCTCGGCATAGTGTGCCAGTATATTTTGCTGTAAAATAAAAAGGATAATTTACACAATGTAATTAGAGGAATAAAAAAATACTCTAAAAATCGACAATAAGTTAATGAAAAATCTTAGTCCTTTTATAGTCAAGATTTGTGCATCTGCTATTATTTGACGCAAAACAGTAAACTTTTCGTAGGTTGTAAGAAAGTTTTGCTTAAAGTGCAGTACTATGTAATATCATACGTATTAATACGGACACATTGACATCAGAAATAATTTAAGAGACATTCAATAACGATAAAATTATGTGTATCTGTCTATCTGTGTATCTGTCTCTAGCACTCAAATGGATGGACCGATTTTGAATATTTTTTATTTTTGTATGAAAGGAGAATTGATAGCTTCTTACTTACATCGCGTCTTCAGCTGACATTAACTAACAAAGATATAAATTCAAAACCTTTAAACCGTTTGTCGCGATTTTTGAAGTGGAAACATACTTAACAATTTCAAACAATGGTACCAAAAGAAAGAAAAAAATATCTGCACCTGATGGAATGTGCTCGGAACTTCCATGTCATATAGAACTCGAATGAATACGTCTTTTAGCAAATGCGGCTAAGCCTTGAATATACGCGATTGGTAACCAATGTCATTGTTGGCCGACAAGGAAAGATAGTTCAATGATTTAGAATGTTCATCTGTTGCCAGTTTCTATTTGTTAACAATTAAAATAATTGATTTTAGTATATAGATTTTCAATTTTCCCTCTTTTTTCTGCTTTTGCGACTATTAAAGATTACCCTTCCGTTTCCGTGTTTACCATGTCCTCTCAAAAACAATTAAATATGTTAAAATTTAAAATGCTTTTTGACCAGTGAAGCTCGTTTTAACATAAAGTCGGCAATCAAGGTTGTTTTTTTTAATTTTTAATTAAATCTGATATTTATTTATTTATTCTTAGTGAAACTGATTTGTATTTAATAAAAAGTTTTGTAGAGCATATACACCCTTGTGCAAATTAATTGAAACAATATATTTTTTTCATTACTTTAAAATTATCACTTTATTCTTCACCGATTATGCTAAAATTAGTAAAATATGGAGGAGGTACTTAAATCCTTTACCTATCATCAATTTCCACTAATCAGAAGCTTATCTACTGTTCAAAGGCACCTTATTGTACCGGTCGGCCAGTCTATCGGTTTATGAAGAAACAGCTTCTGACTCCACCTATGAAGAAAAATCACTATTTGTGGGTGTTAATATATAAGAATTGAGCAGCTGAAAATTGGAGGAGACGACTATTTAGTGACAAAATTCATTTCATTACCCAAGGTCAACGAACTCAAGACGTATGGAGATCTTCAGGTGAAGGAATTCAGGTTTGCCACACGAAAACATTTGTAAATCACCCTAAAAAGATGTTTTGGGATTGTCTAGGTTACAATGGGGCTGGTTCCTTGAAGAATGTTGATGGTATGATGTATTCTGAGAAATCTATTGCTATTCTGGAAATAAAATGCTTTACTAGTGTTGAAGGAACGATACCCACATGAAACGGTATTTTTAAAGCAGGATTTAGCCCCTTGCTATGCGTCCAAATAACCAGGAAATTCATGTTTGAGGACCAAATTGAGACATCTAAATAGCCTGAGCTCTCCTGATATCAATCCTCTTGAGAATCTTTGGGCTATATGCAAAAATCGACTATTGCATGAGGACTGTTCAACTATGGAGAAGGTAATTACTGCGCTAATTCATAGACACACATATTACAAATGAGGGTAAAAAATTGATAGATTCCATTGCGAATCGTGCTCAAATGTTTACAAAGAGTTGCAGACATCATATTATGTTATAAAAACTTTTGGTTTTATATAAATTTAAACAAAATTGTTCTTTTCTTAGTTATCTCAATTTTTCGAGTTTGTTTCAATTAATTTGCACGAGGGTGTATTATACATTGACTTAATCATTTCCCAACATTTGCTTTTCTTTGGAACTGGTTTTCAGCTTCCACTTAACAGTGATTTTATTATTATGCTTAATTAACTATAAGAGAACTTTTGGAATTAGTTTTTCTTTCTTTTTTTCCCAATTTTTATTCCCAGTTCTTTTCTTTATTTCTGTACTTCCTTTCATTTATTCATTTGCTTTGTTGCATAGTTTTATTATTTGGCGCATTTTTGTGAACGAAATTCTACTCTATGATTTTTGAACTATTAAATCTTTAATTAATTTTCGTAATGCCTTGCAATCCTGTTTAATAATACAATTGAAAATATAATAATAGGTATTTGTTAGGAATAGTTTTCAAAAGTTCCAGTTTTTAGCCTACTTTCCCGTTAAAAATAAAAGAAAGACGAAAAAAGTATTAAAAGTAGCTTAATGCATCTAAAAAATATCGCCAAGTCCAAAAAATATCGCCAAGTTAAAAAATATCGCCAAGTCAAAAAAAAATATCGCCAAGTGAAAAAAATAAAAAGGTAAAATGAATATCGAAAAATTAAAAATTTGAAAGTAGGGTATTGAGATGGGGAATTTGTGTGTCGGTCGGTCGGTCGGTCGGTCGGTCGGTCGGTCGGTCTGTCTGTCCCCCCCTAATAACTTTTGAATGAACAGTCCGATTTGGACAAACTTTTTTTTGTTGGAAAGATCTCGGCGAGTACAGCTCATTCCCATATTTGATTTTTTGATTTGAACAATTTTTGGTTCAAATTTGAGCCGTTCAAATAACCGGTCCCGCGATACTAACTTTTTAATGAACAGTCCGATTTGAACAAGCTTTTTTTTGTTGGAAAGAACTTTTCAAGGATACTTCATTCCCGTATTTACATTTCCGATTTGAACAATTTTTCATTCAACATTGAACCGCTCAAGCAAGCTGTCACCCCTAATAACTTTTGAGTAAACAGTCCGAAAAAAATGACTGACTGTGCAGACGATTTTTTGTTTATTTATTCATTTGTTTTATTGAATTTATTATTATTATTATTATTATTTTTGGCAGACGATTTTTTTTGTAACAAAAATGTTTCATTCACTAGGGCATTTTATTCTTAATTTATATTTAACAACTGGCAACGGATTAAAAGTGAAATTCGAGACATTTTATCAACGGACGAGTTTTTTTTTTCTTTTTTTTTCTTTTTTTTTTCTTTCTTTGATAAAATGTGTTTTGATGTACTTTGTACTTTTAATTTTTTTTTGAAAACAATTGAGGAATTTTTCTACGGAAGAACTGTAACAGTTACATTCTTTAAAAGGTGCGACAAAACTTTATTTATTCATTTATTTACTTTTTATGTGTCTATTTCATCTGATGAGAGAGGTATATTTTGCTTTTAAAGGTATGTTTGACATAATTTTTAGTCTTAGATAATCAAGAGAATAATGATCAGATGCTAGAATGCCGATGTCGATGTACGGGAAAGTAGGCTTGTTTAGTTCTTGACAGAACTTCTTGTTTTTTAACTCGCCCTTTGTTCTTTTGATTTTAATGAACTGGAAATAATTCCCTAATAGTTTTCCCTATTCGAAGAAGCAAAAGTAATTTCATTGGAATTCCAAAAATGGGAAAAATTGATTTTTTTCTATTCAGTTTATGCAAATTTATTCAACCAGGTGAATATTTTTTTTAGAAAGGGAATCAAATTAGAAATGAAAGAATTTCATTTTAAGGAAAAAATGTTTTGAATGTATGCTTAAAAATCTTTTAAAGAAGCCGTGTTTATTTTTTTCTTTTTCTTTTTCTGGCTAAATCGTTAAAGGCTTTAATGTTTTTTTTTTCTTTTTTACTTCTCTCCTTTCAATTTTTAGATCTGGCACGGCATTTAAAAAGAATATTTTAATTTTGTTTTATTTTGACTGTAGCTACAAGAATCTGTCTGTAAATTTCATTTAAAACTTGCGCTTTAATTATTTTACTTCCTGAATTTTTCATTAAAAATATAAAAATCAAATGTAAAAATGTTTTTATTTTTTCTATTTTAAACACTTCAATTAACTTCTTCAAAAGATGATAATAGTTGAAATATATAAACCTTTTTTTTACAGAAATTAGCCGGTGGTTTTTGATGAAACAAAATATGGTAAAAACTTTACGAAATTGATCTTGTTAGACAGCTTGCACTTGTATTAGCCGCTACCGTGCACTATTGTTGAATTTGTATTCGCATTCCAATTACTAGTTAAAAATAAAAGCCATTTTTAAAATTATCATGTATAACTTTAAAAAAAAGATAAAATAATCACTTAAGTTAAAACTTTTGGAAAACAGAAAAAATAAATCAACAATTACTGTCTTTTAGCAATTACGTAAGTAAAACAGAAACATTGCTTTTGCGAAATTTATGTGAGACTAAAGTTAATTTCACGCAGAGTTAGAGAAAACCGCAAGGTTTTTTCTTTGAAGATTTTTCAAAGAAAAAAAGTCAGTTCAAACCGGACTCTTCTCTTAAATGTTATTAGGGGAGGGGAACAGACAGACTGACACACACTCATTTCCCCCACCACAAAACTCTACTTTCCAATTTTTATTTTTTTTGGTATTTATTAACCTGTTCCATTTACTTTCGAAATATTTTGGAATTTTCAATACTTTTACAATGCATTAAGTCACTTTTCATGCTTTTCTTTTTCTTTCTTTTACTTTTTCGGAAAAGTAGGTTAAAAAGAAACGTAGTAGTAGTAAAAGTAGTATACTTTTGACGAAAGGAAAATCTGCTATTCTATCAGAAAGAAATATAACAATTCTGAAACAACTTCAGAACTCCCAGTTATAATTCAATTTTTAGACTTTAAGGTTAGCAAAATTTGAAGAACATTTTTCTAACTTAATTAGCTTCTTGTGCATTTAAGATTTTACCCTTTAAAAATCACTAGTCTTCTTTTCCCTTAGCCTAAAGAAAAAAGTAAACAAAATCCACTTCGAATCTTGTAGGACCTGATTGATAAATCACGAATCTCCAACGAACTGAAGTCACCAATTAGTGTCCACTGAGCTCAGTCTGTGATTTAAGGCTTCTCGTGTTTTTGTCTGTAGAGAGATGGAGCTTTTTAGGAGTGGCTCGCCGTCCTAAGAAGCAAAGCATTAAGAAAGAGCCGAAGACGAAACTCTTGCTGCCAGAGTCGGTGAGACGAACCATCAGACTCTTTGAGATCTACCAGAAGCTAGCTTCTAAAGAAACATTTCTCACATTGTAGAAACATTTCAGCATTTTTTTTCGGTACATCTTCAGAGGAAGCAAATAATGAGAGACAAAACATAAATCTGTAACTTTTTTTTTTTTTAATCTTATTTAAATATACAGGGTGTCCACTCCAATCGTGGACCAATAGCTAATTTCTAAACCGTTAGAGATAAGCATATAGTTTATTTGGGAAAAAATCTCCAAATTATGAAAGGAATTTTGGGTCTATTCAATGTTTTTCAAAAAATCAAATTTTGAAAGAGTTACGAAATTTAAATTTTTATACAGCTCCCCAGTCCTATCAATCATATTTAGTAAAACATTCTTGACACTGTAACGTTTAAAACTAAAAAAAAATCACTCTTCTACGACAAAAATTGACCGAGTTATGACGTTTTGAAAAATCAAGATTTTGCATGATTTGCATGACGGTCATCGAGCGATCGCTCGATGACGTCATGAAATCATGCAAAATCTTGATTTTTCAAAACGTCATAACTCGGTCAATTTTTGTGGTAGAAGAGTGATTTTTTTTTAGTTTTAAACGTTACAGTGTCAAGAATGTTTTACTAAATATGATTGATAGGACTGGGGGGCTGTATAAAAATTTAAATTTCGTAACTCTTTCAAAATTTGATTTTTTGAAAAACATTGAATAGACACAAAATTCCTTTCATAATTTGGAGATTTTTTCCAAAATAAACTATATGCTTATCTCTAACGGTTTAGAAATTAGCTATTGGTCCACGATTGGAGTGGACACCCTGTATATATATCGATATATAGATAGATCGAGCCTCTTTATATATCTATAGATATAGAGATATATATCTCTATATCTATGTATTTACGTATTGTGTCGGCAAATTGATTGGTTTTCTTAGTTTTAATTTTTATAATGCGTACCATTTTTATTTTTTTGTAGTTTAGTATTTGTATTTATTAGGTCTCAAGTACATAGCACAAGAAATCTGTAGACTTAATAACAGTGTGCCGCACTCTAGTATGAATCACGTTTGTTCGAACCCCAGTTTTATTTCAATAAATTGGCTGATTCAATAAAAAATTTCATTTAATGAAACTGGATTTTGTTCTGTTTTTGAAGGCTTGATTCATTAATGCGGTTGATTCCGTTAACCACTGTTTCAGTTAAGCGGCGTCTGCGCTGTAGTACTTCAGTTAGATACAATGGCTTAAAAAGTATTTAATGAATAACAAACGCAATCATTTTCACCCTGACACTAGTAGAAATTTGCGCATAATGCTGAATTAGAAATTCGACAATAACCGATAACAGAGAAAATTTCTCCCATCCTTTGTATTATTTACCTCGAAATTTGAGAAATGTACACTTTCACCACTCGCTTCTAGGCGTCACATAAGTATGTTTGAAACGATAAGCTTAATGCTAACGCTAACGGGGGGGGGGGGATAAAATTTTGTTTGGTAGGGGAAACAGTCAAATGTTTGAGAAGTTATTGGGTTGGTCCTGCAATTCAAAACAATGACAGAAAGTGAACGAACCTTGAGAAGATTGAACTGGGATCCCAGAGTCATTCAGCGACTTAGCAGCAAAAAATGCCTGAAGAATATACGGTTAAAAAATTAAGAAAATTTTCTGCAAGAGTTAGTTGCAAATAAAAAGCAGAAACTTGTAATGT
Organism: Uloborus plumipes; assembly: GCA_038373865.1. NCBI lineage: Eukaryota > Metazoa > Arthropoda > Arachnida > Araneae > Uloboridae > Uloborus > Uloborus plumipes. Next base: position 95,283 of record JAXGGA010002527.1, read on the forward strand.
TTCAGAAAAAAAGGCAGGGGGAGGGAGGCCTCTTTATAGCAGAGGATCAATGATATCTGTTTTTTTTTTCCTCAAACAGAAGTCTTGCATCTAGAAAAAAAAAAGGGGGGGAGGGCCGTGGTGACCCGATCGGTAAGGCATCGGACTCGTGTCCGAAAGGACCCGGGTTCGATCCCAGACGATCAAAGATCTACCGTCTTGATTAATGGTGACTGGGAGGCGTTAAAAATGTCGTGGTCACAAAGTCCTCCAAGTGAAACGATACCTCTGGGGGTGCTAGGGCCTATGGCTTGCTCGACCCTAGGTTCTGGTTCAAAATTAAGAACAGAGCGCTCTTCAGGGCCCTATCCCGGTTAAACCATTAAGCTGGTAGATACGGGAGACCCTGGAGGGTGAAATGAAATGAAATGCATCTAGAAAAATGCAGATAGCTTTCATTTCCGTTTTTAGCCTACTTTCCCGTTAAAAATAAAAGAGACGAAAAAAGCATTAAAATTCGCTTAATGCATCTAAAAAATGTCGCCCAGTCCAAAAAATATCGCCAAGTCCAAAAAATATCGCCAAGTAAAAAAAATATCGCCAAGTAAAAAAAAGTCAAAAAGAAACAAAAAAAATGAAATAAATATCGAAAAATTAAAAATTTGAAAGTAGGGTATTGAGATGGGGAATTTGTGTGTCGGTCTGTCTGTCCCCCCCTAATAACTTTTGAATGAACATTCCGATTTGGACGAACTTTTTTTTGTTGGAAAGATCTCGGCGATGACAGCTCATTCCCATATTTGATTTTTTGATTTGAACAATTTTTGGTTCAACTTTGAGCCGTTCAAACAACCGGTCCCGCGATACTAACTTTTGAATGAACAGTCCGATTTGAACAAACTTTTTTTTGTTCGAAACATCTTTTCAAGGATACTTCATTCCCGTATCTACATTTTCGATTTGAACAATTTTTCGTTCAACACTGAACCGTTCAAACAAGCTCTGACCCCTAATAACTTTTGAGTGAACCGTCCGATTTAAACAAACTTTTTTTTGTTCGAAAGATCTCGGCAAGGATACTTCATCCCCGTATTTAAATTTTCAATTTGAACATTTTTTTCGTTCAACATTGAACCGTTCAAACAACCTTTCCCCACCTAATAACTTTTAAGTGAACCGTCCGAATTGAATAAACTTTTTTTTGTTCGAAAGATCTCGGAGAGGCTCATTCCTATATTTCACTTTTCAATTTGAACCATTTTTCGTTCAATGATGAACCGTTCAGAAAAATTTTTAATATGAGCGCCTACGGAGAAATTTAAATTGAATGTTGATTCTGAACTTCAAGGCGGATTTCCTTCAAACTAACTTTGTAAGAAAATGGTTTTGATAAATAATGTATTGTAAAGTACTTTTCTGAATAATCTTCTGTGAAGACTCTGATTCCGACTCTGACTCCGCAAACATGGCGGAAATGCAGGCTCAGAAAAAATGACTGACTGGGCAGACGATTTTTTGTTTATTTATTTATTTGTTTTGTTTAATTTATTATTATTATTTTTTTTATCAGACGATTTTTTTTGTCAACAAAAATTTTTCATTCACGAGAGCATTTTATTCCTTATTTATATTTAACAACTGGCAATGGATTAAAAATGAAATTCAAGACATTTTATTAACGAACGACTTTTTTTTCTTTCTTTGATAAAATGTGTTTTGAAGTTCTTTGTACTTTTATTCTATTTATTTATTTTTTTTCTTTAGAAAACGATTGTGGAATTTTTCTACGGAAGAACTATAACAGTTACATTCTTTAAAAGGTGCGACAAAACTTTATTGACTCGTTTATTTACTTTTTACGTGTCTATTTTATCTGATGAGAGGGGTATATTTTGCTTTCAGAAATCAGCTTTAAGTGCTATAAAGATATGTTTGACATAATTTTTAGTTTCAGATAATCAAGAGAATATTGATCAGATGCAAATGCCGATGTCGATGTACGGGAAAGTAGGCTCGTTTAGTTCTTGACAGAACTTCTTGTTTTTTGTTTGCAAAAACGCAGCTAAAATGTTGCTGAAACAGTCATAAAAATTTACAATGAGTGTATTTAGCTAATTATTTCAGCTAACATTACATGAACATTCCCTCTCCACTTCTCAAAAAAACCTAGCATTACTTTTAGAACCAACAGATCTTCTCCTTTAACGGCACCATTCCCGGGATCGGGAAACTGCAGCGCCAATAGTAACATCACACTGCAACCAATGATCATTTATCACCAAAAAGGGTCGCCAAGTAAATTTCTCTCTCTCTCTCTCTTTCTCTGGCCGTTTCTTTTTCTCTCGTCTCAATCGAGCTATTTGAGTGAATTGCAGAGTAATGGCGGATAAAACAAACAAACAAACCCAGCCCGTGTCCATACCTCTGAGTGGATTTGGCAGTCAATCTTGGCCAGATTGAGAAAGACAGCTTTGGAGCGCCAGTTCGTCTTTAATGTTATTACGTGTTGCCTTATTTAGCAATCTTGGCTCTGCGAAATCTAAAAGTCAGAGATTTTTTTCTTCGTTTTATTTTGAAGAAAACAGATGCTTTTTACAGCACTATACAACTAATTTTATAGTAACAAGCTGTAAAAATTTCTAATTTTACAGTAATAAACTGTAAAATTGTTAATTTTACACTACTAAACTGTAAAATTGTTAATTTTACACTACTAAACTGTATAATTGCTGCTTTACAGTAATAAACTGTAAAATTTCTAATTTTTCAGTTTATTACTGTGCATTTTACAGTTTTAAACTGGAACTTCTGCTGCCAGTATTATACTGTTGTTTTTACAGTATAATACAGCTAATTTTGAGGTAATTAACTGTAAAATAATGGTAGTAAACTGTGTGTGTAAAATTGCTGCTTTACAGTAATAAACTGTAACATTGCTAGTTTTACTGTTTATTACTGTAGGCTTTACAGTTTTAAATTGGATCCACTGCTGCCAAAAATTATACTGTAAAAGCAACGGTTTATTTTTTGCATTGTAAGAAAGATGAATTCACGTTGTGTAGCTACACTTCTTCAATTATCTATAGAGTCCGGACTATATGCAAATGCATACATACGTATAAAACTGTATATGTTACCCCGTCTAGTCGTTAGTGCATAAAAAAATAAAGGCAATTTTTAAACACAAATGCATACTGCGCTTTTTACAAGACTTTCCATTACTTTAAAGAGGCTTTGTAGAAGTTGAAAGGTAATTTTTATTTTTAGAAATGATATTAAATGGAAAAAAAGATAATTTGTAGCTAAAGAAAACCATATTGTGATTTATTGCAGATAAAGTACTTAATGTACACGCCACTACTATGTAAATAATTGCAAGTAATTATCATACAATTTTCTTTCGAAAATGTCGAGTTTTGAGCCAAATAAGTGTCAGTCGCAGGAACTTGTTTTACTTCTAATTTAAAGAAATGAGCAAAAATTTTACTTGAAAATATTTGCAAGAGCATTGCGTACAATGCCCGTCGCCTCCACTCCTTATAACAACTAAGACAGTTTGTAAATTTTTTATTGGCAGACAACACAACACAAGAAATATATACAGAAAAAATATGGATATACCACCAGGGCACCCGTATGAATCAAACACACGTCCTTTGTTGTGCAGCATACAGTCAAGCACGACCACACTGCCACAGAGGTCTTAAAGCTTCTAATATAAAATCACAAATATGTTCTTTCATCTTGTTACTATACGAAATAATTCCATGCCACAATGTACACCTCATATTCAAAATATTAGAATAATGACATTTTTTTTACAAATTGAAAATGTCGTTCGGTAATGCAATGTCTTTTAATGCAAATATGCAAACGACGATTATATTTAAGTTTTATTGTTGATTGAACTTATTTATTATCTTGAAATTAATATCATATTTGAAGAGATGAATCGAAAAAAAAATAGTTTGAAATGTCAAAATATTAGAATATTTTTTCAAGTGGTTCAAAATATTAGAATATTCCACATTAATTCTTACTTCGTTATCACCAATTCATAACGGGTGTCATCATTGATAAAATTCAGACGATTTTATTTAAAACTAGAGATCTCTTTGCAGTTTGTTTGATTTTTGTCTTGAAATGGGTCGTGTGGGGGATATTCCTGAATCGATTAAACTTCGTATTAGTGGATTTGTACCGGCACGGTAAAAATCAATGTGATATTGCAAATTATTCATGCTGTTTACAATCAAGCGTTAGCGACATACTAACACAATATTTGATAAATGGACATTTTCGAAATAATCGCCAAAATGGCGGTCGAAAACCAAAAACATCTGCTAGAGATGAAAGGAAAGTGAAAGGTATTGTTAAGAAAAACAATTTCAAAAGTGTGAGATTCTTGCACCGAACATGGAAAGATGCAGGAATTGAAGTTTCTATGTCGACATCATTAAGACGGCTAAGTTTAAGTTTGAACGGCGTGTACCAAAAACAAAACCTCTCATAATTGTGAAACAAAAACGTCCAAGATTGAATTGGTGTAAATCAATACGTTTATGGGGCGAAGACGATTAGAAAAAAAAATATTAAGTGATGAAAGTATGCTTTGTGTTTCATATGGTCACCAAGGTATTTGAGTTTTCAGAATGCAGCAAGAAACAATTGATAAAGAATGTCTTAAACGCTCGGTGAAATTTGCTGCTAGTGTGAAGGTTTAGGTTTCGTGAGCGCAAAAGGACCTGGAAAGTAATGCATCGTCTGCGAAAAGGTTAACTCGCAGATATCTCAAGAAATATTACAATGCTACATGATTCCTTCGATAGAAGATTTGTTTGAAGATGATTTCGTCTTTCAACAAGGTTTAGCGTCACCTCATACAACAGTATCGACCAAGAATTGGTTCAGTAAGGGCAATATTAAGGTACTTTTTTGGCCACCAAACTCACCAGACAAGAATCTCATCGAAAACGTGTGGCACTTATAATGAAGAAAAAACTCCGAGAAAATCCTCCTTCAAATAAAACTGAGTTAGTGTCACGTATAAAGTCTATTTAGTCTAATATTGGTCGCAATGTTTGTAAGCAACTTGTTTGTAACATGCCAGATCGATTGAACGCTGTTTTTAAAGGTAAAACCGCTATACAGTCTATATAGTGTTCCTAGTTAAAGTTAAAGTGGATGCTACAAAATATTAACTGCCATTTACTTCATATTCATACAATAATATTTTGCATAAAACAAAATATTCTAATATTTTGAACCAATGTAAAGTTTATTCTAATATTTTGATTTTTTTCAGAAGTCTTTTGCAATATCTAATTTATTGTTATTTTACATATTGTTTACGCTGAAATATTATATAAGCATTCCAGATTTCATTTATAAGCAATTTACTTACAATTACTTAGTATAAAAAATAAAGAAATGGAACATTATTTCATTCTTATCACTTTTTCTCAATTATTCTAATACTAGCGGTACCCGCACGGCTTTGCCCGTGGTATAAAATTAAAAGTTCATTTGTGAAAAAATGATATAGCAGAAAAAAATACTCTATTTTAGTTATAATTCAACTATAATTCCTTCAAAGTATGATATAAAAATTTGGTATGGACCCTACACTACTTCCTTTTACGTGTAAATTTCTTAGTAGATGCCTTAAGTGCTAAAATAGTGCTTGAAGTGAGTAAGATAACAATTCAAACATTTGCATCCCTAGTTTCCCACGAAACAATGCAAAAAAATGTTTTACAATGATTAATCTCCTAGATATCGCCGATTTTAACATCATTCAGAAGATTTTTCGCAAAATATCGCCAATAGCGCCAAATTGAACCCCAAAAAAAATTTTTTTCCCTAAATTTATTGCCAACTTGGCGATATGTCGCCAAATTGGCGTCAAACACTTGGTGACCAAAAGCTTGGCGAGATATCGCCAAGTGGTCGCGCCAATTCATATCACTTTGGTCTGCATTGAAAGCCCTGATTACCCCATAAAAGGGGTAAATCACCCCCTTGGGGACATTCGAATGCAACCCCAAAGATAGGTGCACAAAAATAAGCCAAAAGAAAAAATAAGAAAAATTTTGTTGCTCACAGAAACCAACAGAAATCTTACCAAAGTTTAAAAGAAGAAGAAAGTTTTCTTTCCTAACTTCAAAAACAAAATAATACATTTTCCGAAATGACATACTTTAGAAAGAACGTTGCAATATCGCAATAAGATAGAAGTAAATATACTGAAATAGAATTAAATGCCAAATTGTAAAAAAGTCGCCAAAAAAATAATTTTTAATATTGTCTTTCATTATTTATTAAATGCAATTATTGCTGCAAATTACAGTCCAACAATAAATAATCACATTGCAAAAGTATATTTGGAGCAATTTTTTCTTTTAAACTCAACTGATCCTAAAAATTTTAAGTATTAGTCATAGAAATTTCGTGCATTATTCTTCACAATGATAATAAAAACAATAAACATCGACAAAGATCAACCAGCAAACGATAAATTAAAAGCTAAATTCGTTCACTCAAGCCATTTGCTGCAATTTATATTGAAATAAATTAATAATGAAGTAAAATATGTTTTGCAGACGATAAATTTAGAATGGTATCCTGTATTTTAAGGAAAGGACTCGATTTCTCATTTGATTGACAGGTGCCATCTTATCACGGTTTTTAATATTTCATTTGACTAATTTTAATAAGGCTTGGAGTTTGGATTGTTACAAAAACAAATACATTTTTAAAATTATTAAGGGAAAAAGAACGAAATAAAAACGTAACCATGGTAACAACATGAAAAGTTGATTTCCGTTGATAAAATAATTCATTTCATCACTATTTTCAAACAAATTTTATTCGCGAGCAAAGCCATTTTAGAATCGTTTGGCTTGCTTTACTGAAGGTAAGCCTTGAATTTCGGGATTCTAAAAACAATTGTTACAGCTCTCCTGATGATCGTAGAAACTTCGAAAAAACGTCATTTTGTGCAGAAAATTTCAAGCTTTCGAATGACATAAGACTTGAAAATGTGTATGGAATATTTCTTCCCTATTTTATCGAATTTCCTCTAAGAATTCGAATAGAAAAAGAACGAAATGGAATGTTTGAAAAATCGCTTCGAGGTGCAAAACTACATGCTACAAACTAATTTTGTGCCAAGTGGCATGAAAATCGACCGAACGGTTTTGGCGCTACGCGCGTAACAGACAGACAGACAGAAAGAAAGAAGGACAGACAGAACCACCTTCAGCTTTATTATTAGTAGAGAAGAGATAGAGATTTTGAATATGAGGTGTACTTCGTACAGCACCTACGTTGCCAACTCTGAAATAATAAAAATAATGCAACCGTTTGGTTGAAATTCATTCATACAATATGTATAAGAAAAGGAGAAATCTCGCCCTATTTACTTTAGCTCTGGCCCTTAGCGAGGGTAAACCTTTCATCGAACATGGCTGCGGTAAATATTAGCTTATTCGATCCAGACGATCGTTTTTAACGGCGGGAAAAACGACATTGTCAACAACAGGGGACGGGGGCAGGTGCGACACGGCCTCTTCTTTGACTTGTTTGGGACGAATCGCGGCACCACCTGAGCAAATAGGTTACTACAATGGGCCTCATTCATTCGCTGGGTTTTTAAATGGGCACCGAATCGAAGGCAAAAGTTCTTTTTTAGCATAACACTGCAGTCACGTGTTTGTTGAAGTTTCCAACTTTTGAGAAAGTTGCTGGTTTGAATTGAAAGAACGCGGTGAATGTTTAATGAAGAATATTTTTGGGTATTCAAACATTATGTTTCATTATTTTCTTTCAGATTAAGTTTTTTTTTTTGCATGTTAAAAGTGCTTTCACCACTTGAATAAGAAAAAAAGAAAAAGCTCGGAATAAAATTGAATGACTTATTTCTTAGAATGCAACATATTAGGCATCTCTCGGACGCCAAAAGTGTTTAAACAACCAGTATTTTTTAGAAGAATACTAGTGCTACCCTAATATCGATCAGTACTAGATAATATTTTGTTAATAGTTAATAGCAATTAAAAAATCAATAGCAGTTACCTTTTGGAAAATCTGTTCGAAAAAAGTGCCGAATTAGAGTTTTACAAAGGTAGTAATACCAAGCAATGGGCACATAAAACGACGCATCTCGTAGTTTATTATTTTTGTTTTTCCCTCATTGTTTCATAAATTTCTAAACTAAGCAATTTCTCTTATAAAGCACAAAAAAATAAATATAATGAACATCAGGCCGTATTACTACTAAGGCTCGACCGATGACATTTTTTGGCCGATGGGCCGATGCCGATTGTTGGCCGATTGTTCAAAGTTGGCCGATGGCCGATATTTTTCCTCTTCCATCGGCCGATGGCCGATGGTAAAAAAAATCAAATGATTAGAAAAATAAATGTTTATAAGAGATTTAATGGGTCACATATTCATTTCATTCTACTTCTTTTCAGTCATTCAGATTTTGGGCCTAAATTTCTATTTTACTACCATTCGACAAAAATTATATGAGAGAGAGAGAGAGACGCAGTAAATTCAGAACTCATTGGTACGATTTGTACTAGGTGTAGTCATGCAGATACTTTCTCAGCTGCAATTCGATGTTCCAAATGTGCTTTTTTCCTTTTTTTCACTACTCAATTTTAATTTCAATGCAGACTAATATCATAAATTGGTGACAACTGAGTGATATAATCGCAAAGTATTTAAAACTAACAAAGAAAGATACAACAAAGGTGGAGTAAAAAATAAGATGCTGAGTTGGGCCGTATTTGACAAAATTCCTATTAAAATTGTCGATTTGTAACATGAATCTCTGTAACGCAATTCCGCATCAGTTCGCAATATATACTCTTTTATTCATGAATTAAGTTCCACGTACATGTACGAAAACGCTTGAAATAAAAATTTGAAACGGACACCGTGTTTAGTAATAGGCAACTGCTTTATTGTTTAGCATAAACATTAAAAGAAAAAAGACTTCAGCAATAATATGTGGATTTAGATATATCAAACTTGGTAAAAGAACTTCCCATTATGTTGTTTAACCATAAAAAAAAAAACAGAGAACCAGTCAACAAATTACACTGTGTGAGTGGAAAAGTTCTTTAAGATATTTTTAAACCATAAAATTAAACAAAACAAGAAGTTCTGTCAAAAAGTAAACGAGCCTATTTTTCCGTACATCGACATCGGTATTGTAGCACCTGATTAATATTCTTTTAATTATCTGAGACTACAAATTATGTCAAACGTACCTTTTTAGCACATAAAGCTGATTTCTAAAAACCAAATATGCAGATTTCATCTAATAAACTAGGCGCTTAAAAAGTAAACGAAAAACATAAATAAAGTTGTTGCATCTTTTAAACAATGCAGCTTTTATGGTTCTTCCGTAGAAAAAGCAATTAATTGTTTTGAAAAAAAGAATTAAAAATAGGAAGCAAATCAAAACACATTTTATCAAACCAAAAAAAAAAAAAAAAACTCCGTTCCTAAAAAAATGTCTCGGTTTTCATTTTTAATCCGTTGCCAAAAATTAAAAACAAATAATGGATCAAATAAATAATAAAATGTTCTCTTAAATAAGTAATTTTTGAAAGACAAAAAATCGTCTGCCAAAATAAAATAATAATAATAAATTTCTTTTAAGAGTAAGAGTCAGTCATTTTTTCCCAGCCTGCATTTCTGCAATGTATGCTGAGTCAGAGCTACAGTCGAGAATTCAGAGTTGGGGTTGAAAAGTCGGAGTCATCAGTCGCAGTCGACAGTCAGAGTCAAAGGCACATGAGTCGAAGATTCGGTGTCCGAGTTGGTTTTAAAAAAATAGAGTCGACAGTCGAAGTCGATAGGCGGAGTCGTAGTCGAAAGCACTAAAATTATAATGGTAGGAGTGGGTCATTTTTTCTTTCTGAGCCTGCGTTTCTAAAATGTTGTCGGAGTCAAGGAGTCCTCATAGCAGCTTATTCAGAAAAGTATCAAAACCATTTTCTAACAAAGTTAGTTTGAAGGAAATCCGCTTTACGATCAGGATCTACATTAAACTTAAATTTCCCCATAGGAGCTGAAGTTAAGTTTTTCTGAACTCTGAACGGTTCAAAATTGAACAAAAAATGGTTCCTATCAAAAAGCGAAATATGGGAATGAGGTGTCCTCGCCGAGATCTTTCGAGCAAAAAAAGTTTATTCAATTCGAACTGTTCGCTCAAAAGTTATTAGGTGGGGAAAGGTTGTTTGAACAATTCAATGTTGAAAGAAAAATTGTTCAAATTGAAAATTTAATACGGTAATGAAGTATCCTTGATGAGATCTTTCGAACAAAAAAAAAAAAAAAGTCTGTTCAAATCGGACTGTTCAATAAAAAGTTAGTATCGCGGGACAGGTTGTTTGAACGGTTCAAAGTTGAACCAAAAATTGTTCGAATTGAAAAGTCAAGTACAGGAATGAGGTGACTCGTGGAGATCTTTCCAACAACAATTTTTTTTCAATGTTTTTATTTCTGTTTGACTTTTTTTTGGACCTGGTGATAATTTTATGATGCATTAAACCACTTTTAATGCTTTTTCGGTTTTTTTACTTTTTAACGGGAAAGTAGGCTAAAAAGGCAACAGATAAATCACAATACTAAGTCATAGCTTGAATTTCGCTATACTTAAAATGTATGAACAGAAATGTTTGCACGTTCGTTAAAAGCTGCGACAGTTACATAACTTATTTTATTGAAAAATAAAATCCCATGAAAAAAAGAGTGATCTTGCACCTATTTTATTTATTTATTTTTTTACTACTTTTGCTCCTAGTTTGATTTTTTATTTTGCTGAATCTTGCATCAAAATGGCATTCTTTTTTTTTTTTTTTTTTTGCTTCAGTCGCTCTAAAGTTGTAATTTTCCTGCTTCAGTCTGCTCTAAGACGGTGTTTTTTTTCCTCCAGTATGCTCCAAAATAATTATTTTTCCTCTCCAAAACAGAATTTTAGCTGCTCCGAAAGTGTATTCATCGTATCCCACCCCTGATATATTTTAAATATAATAAACTTGAATAATGGAGCATATAATAGTAAGTTATAGAGGCCGTCGACATATTTACAATTGTAATTTTTCAATGAAAATATCTCAGATTAACATAAAACAGTGGAGAAAAATGCGTAGGCAGGCGAACTATGCTTCTAATAGAAAGATACTGTAAAAGAGATTAGGAGGGGGGGGGGTCAAATATTTGCAATGAAAAGGCATGCTAGCATTTAAAAGTGCAAAGGTAAAATGATATGAGCTCAAGCGAGATATAGTAAATAATACACAAATTATCAGTATCGTAGTGCAAGATGGCAATGGTACATATTCAATATTATAATTCTGCATTAAACTAATAGGTAAAATCTGAAATAGCATAATCCTCCCTAATAGCGAACACCTCCCAATAACGGACAAAACTTCCGGTTCCGTTATTCGGAGGTTTTACTGCAATTCTTAAAATTCGCATCAAAGCGATCACTCGGAAAATGTCTGCTGTGTTGTGAAAATTTCAGTATCTGCCCGATTCAGAAAATTCCAAAACCCAGAACTGTGTTGGTCCCATTTGCTGCCCGATTTCAAGCCACATGCTGACCATACTTTTAATTGTAAAGTAAAAAAAAGAGAAAATAGAATTCCCTCTTAAGAAAACTTTAAAAAAAAAAAAAAAACATCGGCCTTACATCGGCATTTAGATATTTTTGAGGCAGATGGGCCGATGTTTTTTCCATGTTAGCATCGGCGGCCGATGCCGATGGCCGATGGAAAAAATTTCAACCATCGGCGCCGATGCATCGGTCGAGCCTTAATTACTACCTAATAAAATTTGCTTTTAATAACTATTCACATGCCCTATCGATCGTCAAAGCAGTAGAAGTTCACTAACTGGTTGCTAATTTTCTAATTTCTAGTTTTAACCACTCTTTATGCTATTTCTAAGTCACCAGTAACATGGTGTTATGTATTTTTTAATTGTTTTTGTACACTGGATTTGAAAGATTACATTAAAAGAAATCACAATTTAGTCGTCGCTGTGTTTCCGAAACTCGCAGTGTGCATTTGCACAAATTCTGTACCTCAGAACCAGACTAACGTAAGTCCATTGTCGTCATTTTTCAGTAGTGGGGAAAAACGATGTATTCGACAATCGTTTTTCCCTTCTACCGAAAAATGACGAAAATGGACTTACGTTAGTCTGGTTCTGAGGTACAGAATTGTACAGGAAGAACAAAATGACTTTGAATTATTTTAATCCGAAACTTTGGTCCCATTTTCAGTTCATAGTGTTTAAGATTATGAATTAGTTAAAAAAATTTTTTTTGCACACATTATATTTATTATTATTATTATTATTATTATTATTATTATTATTATTATTATTATACTCATATTATATTCCGTTATGTGTAGCAAGTTTAGAAGCAGTTTTCCTTGGAAACATTACTTGATTTTAAAATTTTTTGGTCACGGAATCAATATATACACAACATACAACATGTTTTTAGGATCAGTCAGCAGTATAAAATTATTTTTGCATCTGAAGTGAAAAATAAGATTCACTGCATTTAGTGGGTTTTGAACCGACACCAGGCCAATGTAAAGTGCAGTACACATAATAGATGCTTAACTAACGCCCCCTTTACGTTTTTAGCGTTGTATGCGTTTTGTTATTGCATCAAAATCTGATAGTCATTTTTATTGTGTCAAAATATGAAAAACTAACAGAATGCACTTTTTTGAGTTAATCTGCTGAGTAAATTTTTAAACTATCTGCTCGAAATGGAGTGATTGTTCGTTCAAACTGCCTAGAAAAATAAGAACTTTCCAAAAGTTTGAGGTCCTGATAGATTTGCAGGGGGAGGCATAGTGTAACAAAACCCGAAAATCACTGACCCTCTACTATATCTATTACACTGGTGATTAGGCCTGGTGCTAATCCTAATGGTAGCAAAACAATTCGAACAAAAGAAAACTCGATCTCCCCCTGACCTTCTGTTCTTTTCATGCTCCTTCTCTCCCTTCGTAATATTAGGTGACTTTTCTGAAAAGAGAATAGGTTCCTACAGGAGTGTATGAGGCTGGGGTGGGGGGCGATTTGAGGAATGCTTTCACCCAAACTCGGAAATTTCCCTTTTTTGACCTTAGAAAAGGACTAAAACTAAATTATATCTCAATCTAATTGTTTTTTCTGACTACGCCACTTGGTTCGTATGTCAATGCAAATTGCTTTTATTAATCCATTAATGCCTAGCGTCCCTTTTTTGGGACGGTCCAAAAAAAGGTCTGAATTTCCCCAAAATGAACATTTCAACCAATAATAGTGTTCAATTAGTACCTTGGTATTCTTTCAATTCGGTATTAACAGATTGCAGCACATAACCATTGTAAAGTGTGTTCTTTATCAGTATTAATATCTGTACCTCAGAACCAGACTAACGTAAGTCCACTTTCGTCATTTTTCGGTAGAGGGGAAAAACGATTGTCGAATACATCGTTTTTCCCCTCTACTAAAAAATGACGAAAGTGGACTTACGTTAGTCTGGTTCTGAAGTACAGATATGATCTTTATCAAAAATAACATCGTTCACAATCTCAAGAAAAAAAGCTAAGTTTTCAAAGTTATTCCCAGCTTCCCGGTTTATGTTAATTGCTGATTTTATTTCTTCTTATAAAATGTCTTTTTAAATATTATATCGTAGGCAGAAAAAAAATAAATAAAAAAAGTATGTACCCTCTGGGGTCTATCGTAACTTTTAAGGGAAGATTTTTCTTTCCTTAATAAAAACATTATTTTTTACATAATAATATTTTTTATTTTTCCTGTCCATTAAACAATGCTTGTAACCAGTATACAAAATATCTTTGGAAAAAAATGTCAGGTATTAATGGGTTAAATGGGAAGCGAACTTTTATTCGAGTAAATCAGAAAACTGAATCCGAGTATGGGTCATTAACAAGATTTTAGTGCTAATTATATCCGACGCTTTTGATTTGTTTTTAAAAATCAATTTTAATAATGTTCGCCTGTGAATCATATTTTTATTGATTTTCTATTTATTCTTATAAAATAAAGTATTAATGCAGTGGCTTGCATAGTACGGGTATCACTTGGGGTTGTAATTTTTGGTGCCTCCTCTTGATCAAAGAAATCTTTTAGTGTTTTATGTGAACAGAAAGTGTGTATATTTTAAAGAACAATTATTTTAATTTTGCGGTTAAACGAATGTTAGAACTAAGATGAAAAGCACAATTACGAATGCATTGTACTGTCTGTTTGCGTATTGTGCGCCTGGCAGCCACGAACGCTTCCATTTGAAAAGGGGACATAGGTTTAGGATGCGCACTTCTCGATGCCTTCAGCTTTTGTTCGCTTGCTACTTCCTCGTTGCATTTCTCCTCTGTTTCGAGAATGTCAGAAGAGACTTGGCGCGTGCGCAGATGCGGCGAAGGTCGCACGAAAATTTTTTAGACAGTATGTAAAATTTCCCACACAAGGCTCATTTGTTATTATCCCTCTTCTCAACATTGTGCTCTATTTTCGTTGAAATTTTATGGCTTATATACATTAAGGGAAAATTTCAGAATTAGACTATTCATATTTCTTATACACTCTAAAATCCAATAAAATTTATATATGTACGTGTGTGTGAGAGAGAGAGTCTATCTGTCTGTGTGTGTGTTGTATAGTATTTCTCTTAATCGTTAAAAAACTATATGTTCTCCTCTTATAATGTTTTCTTTACCTCACTTCACTTTGTTTTTTTTTTTTTTTTAATTTTTTTAATATAAATAACAGTTTTCAAGTTCACTTCGAAGTCTTGTGTTGTAGCACTTTGTACTTATATTTTTACTTGCTTTTTTTTTTGTACGTTTGAAAGGGTCATTTTCATTTGGGTGTAAAATGTTGAGCGAAACATATAGTTTGTTTTAATGTCACAAAAATACTCGACAGCACTTAAGCAGTTTAAGAATGTCAGAAAATAGTTTACTTGTCAAGATTTTTAAACTTAAATGTATTGCATTTTCATAATAAATACTGTACGTATGGGAATTAGGCATCTGTTCTGTTACTATCGCTACTTATTCACGATAAATTAAACTTCGAAAAAATTTCTTTCTGCGAAACTCGAGTAATGTAGATGCTTTAAATTTTCTTTTTCAATATAATGTACTGGAATTTCACAAACCTAATAGCCTCTGTCGGCGAAATTCTCTCTTCAAATTCTTGGATTCGCTTTTGAATAGCCGAGCCATTCAAAAATGTCTGTCATCTTGAAGAGGAATTTATGCCGCTGATGGAAAAGTTTTGAAAAGTTTTCTTTTTCATGATTTTTTTTCCGGGAACTTTGAGGATCCGTAGAATCTTAATAATTTCCGACGTTCTAAGAATCGTTCCCGGATAGAAAAGATTCAAACTCTTTCTCGACAAGGTATAGGTTTAATCTCTTTGAAATAGTAAATACGCTCTGATAAGTTTTGAAATGTAGAGTAAGATTATTTGTTACGAAAATGGATGTCCATGTTTTATTTTATTTTATTTCATTCAATGTTTTCTTTTTAAAATCTAGGTGACGTTATATTTAGATACCGGAAGCCTTAAAATTGATTAATAAACACTACACTTTGAAGATATTCCGAAAAATGCACAGTAGTTTTTAACGAAATAAGAAAGCATACACAACAAAACAAAAATACTTAACCCATTTATGCCCAAGTTTTTTTTAACAATTTTTAAAAATTTTATCTGCTTGAAACTCTTACGTGGAATGGTTTACATACATTTTAGGCTTAAAATAGTTCGCCGTTGCCATATTTATTAAGTTATTTAACGTCCTGTTTATGGGATATTTTGCAGATATGTGAGCAAAATACGACCTTACTTGACTTTACTTTTGCAAAGTAATATTACAGAAGGCATCTGTGATTAATTTTAAGCAAATCATTTTGAAATAGTGTAATTTTATGAAAAATAAGTTCGCAAAAAAAAAAAAAAAAAAAAACTTTCTGTGACTACCCATGCAGGATCGTTGCTTGACTGATTTGTCTGAAAATAGCTGTCAATAAATACATTCGGGTGTCCAAATAGTGGCTCTAACTGGTTTTCTCAATAATAAGGACTATTTAACTCGTGAAAAACAGCTTTAGTAAAAGGATATATCCATTACAGGTTTTTGTATGCAGTAACTAACAAGCGTCTCGTTCTTAGGCTACTGGGCGTAAATGGGTTAATAAAAATTTACTTACAGTTACTGTGAGTACTTAATATCAATGTTCCTTTTTTTTCTCTTTTGTGCAAGGATTAATTTTCTGTTTATAAATTCAGCCAATGAGATTTTAAAATCTCAACCTAAAATTCTACAACAACGACTTTTATAATAAAATAGATATGTTGTTGTTGTTTCATAACCAGAGCCTAAGTGGATGCATCTTTCCGGACTAAGGCGGAATAATTACGGCTTCTGTATTTTCGAGCACCGTTAAGGTGGAAGTCTGTTTTAGCTCAACACACATGCCACAAGACCCGTTTATAGGGCAGGCAGCCATTTATCTATAGAGAAAGTCATCCATGTCCGAGTCTGGATTCGAGCCCGGGACCTCCTTATAATAGTCTGACTTAACTCACCACTAGACAAGGTGGCCGGCATCAAACAGATTTATTGAATGATGTGTAGTCCATACGAAATCCCATCTTTTTTTAAAAGTTGCGTTTGGCGACCAGTGACAATAGTGTATGAATATAAATATGGTTTGTATTCTAAGTGTAAGTGATTCTGATCCAGTTGTACAGGAAACATTGTAACAGTTGAACTATTAAAGAAAGTAAGTGCAGTACTGAGTACTCATCAAAAGTAGCGTAAGGTTGAAATATCTAACCTTTTTTTAAGGATAAGCTCCCCGCCACCCAAAATAGATATAATATATTTTAATTTAATTAATTCTGAGCATAAATGTGGCGCAGAAGTATAAGAAAACGATTACGGTGAAGTTTGGTATCTTTAGAAATACCGAGCGAAGGTTTGGAAGACTATGTGGTATTTGTATATAAAATATTGCCTACTTTGATAAAAGCTTGAGGCGTATTAAAGACACATTAAATACTTTTTGGTTCAATTGTATGAATTTAAGATATTTTATTCGCAACTTAATTGCTTAACCATATTGCAGTTCTTGACGAGATGTCTCATCCATTTAACATGTAACTCTGTGGGACTGTCCAACCGCAGGAGGGGCGGCTTAGAGGGTTAAAGAGTTTGAAACTGCTTTTTTTTACCCAGGGAAACCACACAAAACGGATTCCAAAATCTTATAAAGTAAAACTTTTTTGTGAATGCCTTTTTTAAAAACTAAAATTGAGTTATTTTTCTTCAATAACTTAATTAGATCTTGTATTTTAACTAATTACGTTAACTAATTAACTATATTGACGTTAAAAAAAACGTATATTGACGTTGCGTTGTATGGAAATCGTATCAGGTCTGTCACGTCTTGCTTGATTTAAAGACATGATATGCTTACTTCTATCAAGTAGTAAATAGCTTACAAGAAAGCCTCAAATCAAAACTTTGTATTATTGTCTAGTTCTAAAAGCTTACTTTCAATCTCGTCCTTCACACAAAAATGATGTACCCAAGAACTTTTAATGGTCCGCACAAATGGCGAAGTAGTATCGAAGATCTGTATTCTTCTTTTTTTTTTAAACGTTCAGCAGATTTTTAAGAATTATTTTACTCAGATTCTTACACAGTAGGATTTAAAAGGATTTGAAATATGTTCAATTCGAGTTGTTAAGCTAGTGGAGGATAAGTAGATGCGATTTTGCTGTCATTAAAGCGTATGCATGAGAGGTAAGTGATTGCGTATTCTCTAAATTTGATTCAATTGCGTAAAATATATTTTAATACTGACTAACAGAACATAATCCGAAAAGTATCATTTTGTAACTTAAATTTTGTATAGGCGGTAATTGAGTAATTTTGATCATGGTATTGTATCATTAACTTGTACGCATTTGGGTACTTTAAACAAGCAAGATACTTCTATCCGGAAAAATTTCTTACTGTATATTTATATGATCTAATTACAAAACCATGTTTATAGGTTTTTAAACGGATTGATATTTAACTTTAAAAGCACATAACTTTTAGCTGGTAAAGTGATTACTCTTTGTACCGTTATTGGTAAGGTACGGTATATGTGACCCCAAGGTAATATTTCTAATATGCTCTCACAAATTTTAGCAATTTGGAAAATTTTCAATGATTTCTGTCTTATTTATGTATGTAAATGCAACAGTAATGTATATGCTACATATGTAATAATGTATATATAATCATAAAAACTCTAACTCTGGTCAATTTCGACATTCAGCGGTGAATTTCAACAATCACATTGAAAAAATCAGCGAAAGCCCGAAGATTTTTGATAAATCACCGGTGAATGTTGAAGTTCTCAAATATCGATCATTCACAGTCCGGTATGTACCCAATTAGCACACTTCGTTTTTTAAAGGTTGTAAAATGGTTATTAACGTTGTAACAACCGTTTAAAAACGTTCATAAAACGTTTAAAGGTTATTTGTGCTACCTGAGTAGATATAAGCCGATGTATGTAAATATTGTAAAACATGTGAGTGCTAAAGTTGAATTCATCAAGAGTGTAAGTCACCTCAAGTAAGGCTCTTTCCACATTAAAAATGAGCGCAATAGTTTGTCCATATAAGTGAAGTGATTAGCTTGCAGTTTCGTGCTTATTGAAAAGAGACTCATCGATACGTCGAGATAAATGTGCAGTGTTTAATGGAAACATGCATTAGTTCGTAATCATTAGTTGTTGTCACAAAATGGCTCTTTGATTTGAGCTTACTCAAAAAATCATTTTGTATGCATCTTTATTTTAGAATATTTTACTGGTAAGCAAATAAATTTGTTTCATTGAAAAAAGTTCATTTTGAAAAGTTAGATGTAAAGTATCTTCGAATGCATATCTTTGAACGTATACTCAAAACTCAGTATCTATCGTATTAGGGTTTCAAACATTTGTTACTAACACAAAACTGCTTTCTGATTTGAACTGTTTCAAAAATATTTGTGTACTCTTTTTTTTTTTTTTTTTTTGCTTTAAAACAGATAAGCTTATTGTTTTGGTTGATTAAAACGGCAGGTTCTTCAAAGTTATTTGAATGCAAAACTTCTTCAATATGCATCTTCAAATCACTTCCGTCATTTCGAATTTTAACGAAGGATGGGGGGGGGGGGGGGGGGGAGGTGTACTCGCTGAAAATTTCATCGTGAAACAACAAGAACCTCTTTAAAGTAAAATCAGTAATGTTTCTAGATACCTCCCTAACAGCTTTACAGAGCGGGCCTGCGTCGAATAAATATTTCTGAATGCATGTTTGAAATTCAATATGTATCTTCAGTGTTGCTGTTCTAAACATAAAACATTTGTTGTTGGCACAATATTGATCTCCGGTTTTAAATGGTTTAAATATTATTTTGTATGTATATTTGTTTCTCAATTTCATAATGTTAAGCCAGTAATTTTGCTTGAGTTAAACCTCTGATTTCCCAAAGTTACGTTATTTAAAATAAAAGCTAAAGTTATTTAAAATAAAGGACAAAATTTGTCAACACTATGACATTCCATTTCTCTCATCCAATCCCAATTTTTTAGCAATTATGGCAATTTAAAAGCTTTCACTGGTTTTCCGAAATTACTTTGCAGCAGTCGCTCCCTGCCTGTCTTGGGATTAGAAGTAAATCCCCCAAATACTGTGTTCTCCCGTTTGTTCGAAAGGGTTGAATCGAACATAATGACATGGGGTGGGAGTAGAACACTAACTTCCCATTACATCCCCCTTTCGAAAAAACGAAAATTCCTCTTTGGAAACGTTGATTTTTTGTGGTTGTTGCGGCTTTGTCATACTGTCACAGCAATATGGAAGTCCCCAAAGGGATTAAATATGTCATGTTTGCTGTCCATTTGAAGGAAAAGAGCATTAAAATTTAGTGGAGAAAATGAGCTCATCCGTTGCAGCAAGAAGTAGGAATTTAATTATTAAAAGAAATCTACATTGTTTATGCATATAATAATTTAAATATTTAATTGTTAAAATGTGTAATTATTTTTAAGTTTACAGTCACTCTAATACATTTTTGAAAGTTAGAGACTAAACTGTAATGGATGAGATTTTTTTTTCAAAATATGAATTTGTTTATTCAATAAAACAGGATGCTAATAGGAAGTTTATTTTAAAACATTTTGATGTTATTTTTAAGTGGGCTTTTCTGTTCTTTAATCCTTTGACTACGAATGTTTATAAAAATATTATGGTGAAAGCAATTTTTTAAACGCTTTTTTAAACTAATGACTTGAATCAAAGAAAGAATTTGAAACCTATATTACTATAAAATTTTCAAACCCCTAATCTACAATTTATGCTTGCTTACGTTCAGCCATTTAAGTAAGCCAAAGAAAGAATTTGAAACCTATATTACTATAAAATTTTCAAAACCCCTAATCTACAATTTATGCTTGCTTACGTTCAGCCATTTAAGTAAATTTGCAAACTTTATTAACGGTGAACTTAAAATTGCTACCATTTATTTTTTGATTCGGCAACGATCCAAAAGCTTGTCAAATTTACCAACGACAGAGCCAGTTTAATAAAGTCTAATAAAAAATGGCATTGTTTACCGTATGGA
This sequence comes from Uloborus plumipes, assembly GCA_038373865.1. NCBI lineage: Eukaryota > Metazoa > Arthropoda > Arachnida > Araneae > Uloboridae > Uloborus > Uloborus plumipes. The sequence goes on from JAXGGA010002527.1 coordinate 115,999, forward strand.
TAAGCATTTGAGTTCAAAAGTAAGTCATGTATTTGGGTGGTTTTATGAAACGGTTTTCAACTGACAGGCTGTCTGTTAAAATTGGATTAGGTATCCGAATCGTAGTTATTGTTGACGGACATGACAGGCCGTCCCTTTCTTGTTTCTCATGAAACAAGAGGTGAAAAGGAATTAACTTCAAAATACTTTTGAGAAGTTTTTTAAGTGTAAATTTTAGTTTTTAACTTTTTGACTAAAAATGCTTTATTTTATTTTTTTAAAAAATAATTTACCGTGCATAAAAGCAAATTATTTACAGTCAACTCTTAAATAACTGGAAGTCTTATGTCTCGAACTTTTCATTGGATCTCAGAATCTAATGAAGGCTATGGGAACTTCCCAATAACTCGAAAGTTTAAGCCGGAGGTTTGCAAATTCGAGTTATCGAGATTTGACTCCATTTGTATTGTTACATCAAACAGTTTTCAATAGACAGGCTTATCTCATACACTATATCTCAATTACAATAATTGTTGAAGCACATATGGTGCCCCCTCCCCAAACTTTTGACCTAAGCTATACGTACAATACACAGAAATAGCTTTTTGAGAAGACTTAAGCATAAAGTTTTTCACACTATCCACGTAACTAAAGAAGAAAAATGCACAACTGGCTTGTTTTTACGAATGAACACTGCTTTCATAGTGATGTTACGTAATTGTTCGTTTATAAAAATTGACTTCCAACGGTCTTAAAATTCTTACGGCATGTTTCTTTAAATGCATTGCTAGCACATGATTAATTTACAAGTTGCGTAAGATCGAGGCAAGCACCCCTCAACCCCTCATTCAGACCAGAACTAAACTCAAATTTTCAATTTGCTTTTAAGTCCTTCCGATATAGGTGATCGCACAAACTGCTTTTTAGCCTACTTTCCCGTTAAAAACAAAAGAAAGACGAAAAAGGTATTAAAAGTAGCTTAATGCATCTAAAAAATATCACCAAGTCCAAAAAATATCGCCAAGTAAAAAAAATATCGCCAAGTCCAAAAAATATCGCCAAGTTAAAAAAATATCGCCAAGTCCAAAAAATATCGCCAAGTTAAAAAAATAAAAAGGTAAAATGAATATCGAAAAATTAAAAATTTGAAAGTAGGGTATTGAGATGGGGAATTAGTGTGTCTGTCTGTCTGTCGGTCGGTCGGTCTGTCTGTCCCCCCCTAATAACTTTTGAACGAACATTCCGATTTGGACAAATTTTTTTTTGTTGGAAAGATCTCCACGAGTACAGCTCATTCCCATGTTTGATTTTTCGATTTGAACAATTTTTGGTTCTACTTTGAACCGTTTAAACAACCCGTCCCGCGATGCTAACTTTTGAGTGAATAGTCCGATTTTGACAAACTTTTTTTTTTTGGAAAGATCTCGGCGAGTACAGCTCATTCCCATATTGATTTTTCGATTTGAACAATTTTTTGTTCAACATTGAACCGCTCAAGCAAGCTGTCACCCCTAATAACTTTTGAGTGAACAGTCCGATTTAAATAAACTTTTTTTTTTGTTCGAAGGATCTCAGCAAGGATACTTCATTACCGTATTTAAATTTTCAATTTGAAAATTTTTTCGTTCAACATTGAACCGTTCAAGCAACCTTTCCCCACCTAATAACTTCTGAGTGAACCATCCGAATGGAATGAACTTTTTTTTTTTTTTTTTTTGGAAAGATCTCGGAGAGTACAGCTCATTCCTATATTTGATTTTTCGATTTGAACAATTTTTAGTTCAACTTTGAACCGTTCAAACAACCTGTCCCACGATACTTTCAGAAAAAAAATTTAACATTAGCATCTACGGGGAATTTAAGTTGAATGTTGATCCTGAACTTAAAGTCAGATTTCCTTCAAACTAACTTTGTAAGAAAATGGTTTTGATAAATAATGTTTGCAAAGTACTTTTCTGAGTAATCTTCTGTGAGGACTCTGATTCCGACTCCGACTCCGCAAACATGGCGGAAATGCAGGTTCAGAAAAAAATGACTGACTGTGCAGACGATTTTTTGTTTATTTATTCATTTGTTTTATTTTATTTATTTATTATAATTATTATTTTTGGCAGACGATGTTTTTTGTAATAAAAATGTTTCATTCACAAGGGTGTTTTATTCTTTGTTTGTATTTAACAACTGGCAACGGATTAAAAGTGAAATTCGAGACATTTTATCAACGGACGAGTTTTTTTTTCTTTTTTTTTCCCTTTCTTTGATAAAATGTGTTTTGATGTACTTTGTACTTTTAATTATTTTTTTTTTTGAAAACAATTGAGGAATTTTTCTACGGAAGAACTGTAACAGTTACATTCTTTAAATGTGCGACAAAACTTTATTTATTCATTTATTTACTTTTTATGTGTCTATTTCATCTGATGAGAGGGGTATATTTTGCTTTTAGAAATCAGCTTTAAGTGCTAAAAAGGTATGTTTGACATAATTTTTAGTCTCAGATAATTAAGAGAACAATGATCAGATGCTAGAATGCCGATGACCATGTACGGGAAAGTAGGCTGGTTTAGTTCTTGACAGAACTTCTTGTTAATCTTTGTTTCTTATTATTTATTTCTTTTGCACAGAAAGATGAATTAGATAAAAGTTAAATTTTGATTACATTTATATTACATATTTTTCTCCTCTTTAGTGCAGAGAAATTAAAAAGAAAAAAATTTCCCAGAAGTTTACGAAATGGATTTTGAAAATCTTCCATATCTCTGGAGAGTCTGCTGCGAAAATCGGATAATCCCTTCTTAAATTTTCCCGCTTCAATAAGTCCCATTTCTCCACTAGCTTTCTTATGCAGGCACTCTCTTCACTTCACTTTACTATATCAAGTGAAAATTTATTTATGGGTGTCATCATTTTCCACCACTCCCATTTACAGACATCTGGACAAGCGAAGAAGAGATTTTTCTTCATATTATATTTGCTCTTTCATCTACATCTAATGCAAATGACATTCTTTACGCCTCACTTACCGGACTGTCATTTTCCAGCAGTTCCTTCTTCCGTGCCTAGATTTAAGAGAAAAACAATAAAAATCAAATGCTTGTTTTAGGGCAGTGTTTTGAATTTTAGTTTCTTCTATTTTCCGCGCAATTTGCTTCTCTTTTTTCAGTCGATTTCAGTTTTTGTGCTCTTATTTTTTTCCGTTTTCCCACACACAAGTTTCGTCAGAATCTATCAAAGTTTTTAACTCTGTCGATTAAAGTGATGTACTTAAGTGATTTGTTCGGTTAATGAGCATTGCAAAAAAGAGGTAATGATGTGATCTAACAATGATTAAAACGTTTGGTATTAATTAATTGAACGTATAACGGTTTTGTAAGAAGGCATTATTTTGTCTTCATGCTAGTTGGTTAAAAGTTATAATTCATTGCATAAAGAACAACATTGCAGTTATGATTTGGAGGAACAACTTAAAAACTTTAAAATAGCATTAAAATTAAGGAAAAAAATAGTAGTATTTTATTTGTAAAAAATCTACTTTTATGTGACAAAGTTCCATTGAAAAAATTTGGTATGTTTAGTAATCCTTGCAGTTCCTACGTATTTCCGGTATGTAAATTGTACGGTGCTACGTCTGTTTGTTTTGTACTACACGTACATTATTGAAGTTAGCTTTAATATTTCACTGCGTTTTCGTAGTTTGCCGAAATAACTGCTGCTTGCTTTTTTTTCAGCCCTTGCTGATGAATGCATTCTTTTTGTAACGTAAGTATTGAGGTTTTGTACATGTAACCCAAACATTTTCTTATGCACTCCGCAAAATGTAACAATTTAAAGTAAGAAATATTTCAATAATTTCCGTACTATTAGTTTATGTAGACGCAACTGGGACAATACTGTAAGTGGCAAACATATCCCCATAAAGCCATAGTTGTAACATTACAAAACGTTTGAATGCCAAAGTCGATTTCTTCAAGGCTGTAAGGCATACCAACTCCCAAGTTAATAGATAA